>JAQFYQ010003264.1:0-10836 GCA_034694885.1 Buchholzia appendiculata
ACCCACTGGAACATAGCCTGCAATCCACTGGAACATAGCCTGGAACCCACTGGAACATAGCCTGGAACCCACTGGAACATAGCCTGGAACCCACTGGAACATAGCCTGGAAAGGTGGAACCCACCTTGGGTTCCATCACCGAGTTCCATCATTGTAGTGAATTTTTCATAACGATCGAATTCACTACACTAATTTAAAATATCTGACCAAAATGTATCATTAAATTTTGATAAAATAATGAAAGGGACACAAATTAAAACAAAAACAATAAAGAAACTTAAAACTAAAGAAACTAATAAAGTTAAAGAAACTTAACCACAGCCCCTCACCGGCATTAGCTATTGCTTTGGCCACACCTCCACAATGTTCCATTCGATCATTGGCTGCATTGACAATGACGTCGACTTTATGCTTAGTGATGTCACCGACGACAAGTTTTATAGCTTTGTTTGAAGCAATCACGGACACATGCGTATGGACGTAGGGACTCCCTGAATGCTTACTTCCTGTCACACCATCAGACGGATACTGGATCACGACTCCTCGTTTAGACGCAATCCCACTCACCGTGCTGCGATTCTGATCCTTCAAGAAAAATCTAGCCATTGCAAGCTCGACATTGTAAACCTTACTCGACACACCATCGACCAGAGCTTGAATCTTCTGAGCCGCAGGACTTAGACCAGCGACACTGCCAGATATGCAGCAGCCAGATTTGAGACCAGCAGCAGTCCATTCAAACTCAACCTTTCAACATTCAGGCATCAAACAGCTGTTAATCATTCAGTCTAATTTACTACTTACTTTTATAATCAAGTATTCAATGCAATATAATAAACGTACAAGAACAGAGTAAAACAGAATAAAAACAAACAAAATCCTAGGCAATAATCATGATAGATATTTTAAATATTTCAAACATTTTAACAATTTCAAACATTCCTTAAATTTCTATAAAAATACCACTTAATACATTATTACTGATGAAAAACAGTCAATAATATCCACGCTCACTTTGCCACTCTCAAATAAAAGGTTTAACAAAATTCTGCAGAACAGCTCATTTTTCACATAGGTCAACATATAATCGGTTCCATGTCAATTGCGCAGGCGTCAATTGCGCGGGCGTCAATTGCGCGGGTATAATTGCGCGGACGTCAATCGCGCGGGCCGTCAATTGCGCGGATCCAACTGCGTGGGTCCTATTGCGCGGATGTCAGCTGCGGAATATAAATTATCATTTGTTATCCTTTTTTTGTAATCTAATTGTTTTCTCGTTTTTAACATCAACTGTTAAGAAACACATATAATAAATGAACATTGCATTTTATATGTTATTTTTATTTCCATCAGTTTTTGATCACCAACTGCTAAGAGAACACAATCAAACATTGACATCATCACGTAAGTAATAAGCATCATTATCAATATTTATCATATATGTATCGCAAAACTCAACAATCGAGTCACGGCATCTGTAGCAGCTTATGATTGTACAGACGTTCTGATTAATGTACGAGAAATTTCACATCTTTCCCACTGTTGATCGTTGATATTGACCTTTATTATTGAAATTTGCATTGATCATATATGACATTTTAACATTATTGTTCAAATACCGATAACGACAGTTACTATATATATACGATGATGTGAATGTCTATTTATGTTCCCTTAACAGTTGGTGATCAAAACCTGATAAAAATAAAAATAATAAAATGTATTGTTTGTTATGTGTTTTCTTAACAGTTGATGTTAAAAATTACAAATTAAATTACAGCAAAGGATAACAAAATTGATGAATTTATATTCCAGAGCTGACTTCCGCGAAATAGGACCCGCGCAGTAGAACCCACGCAATTGACGGCCCGCGCAATTGACATGATACCATATAATCAAACCAATAGGCATACATTAGCAAAGATACATGCATTCATACACATCAGCATACATGCATATATTCATCAGCCTACATTTATTACACACCAGCATACATTCATATACATCAGCAAACATTTGTACACATCAGCATACATTCATATACATCAGCATACATTTGTACACTCCAGCATACATTCATATACATCAGCAAACATTTGTACACACCAGCATACATTCATATACATCAGCAAACATTTGTACACACCAGCATACATTCATATACATCAGCATACATTCATATACATCAGCATACATTCATATACATCAGCATACATTTGTACACACCAGCATACATTCATATACATCAGCAAACATTTGTACACTCCAGCATACATTCATATACATCAGCATACATTCCTGCACATTAATCATATACATGCATTACTACTAAATTTGGTCTAATTTCAGGACATTAGTTGCAAAAAATACACCTGCAGCTGTAACCGTTTCGGAGATTACCAGCTTCACATTTAAACTTTACTTATCTAGCCCATACACCGAAAGACTAATGTAAAAAGGGTTTTCTGTCCACCAGATTATGGTTTAATTGTCCAGATTATGCTTAGACCACGGTTAGAATTGGGTTAAGTCAGGTTTAGGATGTATACAAAAATGAATTACATAAAACTACAAACATAAGTTAGTCACTGTATTAATCTTTACATGTGTCGTGTAATATACAATGACTGAATCTGTTTGTTTATTATTAGTAATTATTGATAACTTAACAATGATTAAGCCTTGTAGCATGGAAACATTTAATTTGTTTGCATACAAATAATCAATTAATTAGTTAATTAATTAATCAGGTAGCTAATTAATTGCTTAGTTTATTATTGTAATCAAATAAATTAATGAGAAACTATAATTAATCACATGTGATTAAAATTATTTATCGCATGTGACTAATCGCACGAGCGCAATTTTTTCAATTGCACAATTAATCGCGATTAATATTTTAAATCGAAGGACAGCTATATTATACTTCTTTTTGAATTTCTAAAAGGACAGATGTTGTAATACACAATTTGCAAATAACCAAAAGTAGTTTGTTTGCATAATGTGAACGGTCTAGTATAAAGTTAAGTTAATGAACATGTGTTGAGTGGAATGTCGGAAAAATTGCACAACATCAGTGTTAGCATACTTGTACATCTATTTTTAATTATCATGTAAATTTAATCTACATGTTCTCTGCAATCCTCCAGCTTCAGAGTTTTCGCACTTCTTTACTCCCTTCATTCTTTGATTAAGTGCAAACCAAGTGCATAGTCTGTTCATCTTCACTGCAGCAGTTCTGACAGGCTTCACATGCAGATCATCCTGTCAACTCTTTGCTCAGTTTTCTCTCCCTCAGTGACGCACTACACGACATTCCAACCAATCTCATTTCTGTGTACTTCCAGCTTTCCACACGCTTCACTTTCACCAGCCAGGTTTCATTGCCATATATCATACAGACTCTCACACAGCTTTACAGAAACAGCCTTTCACTAGTAAAAAAACTAAAGTTTTGCTCTAAGGACATAGGTACTAACTCATGAAAATCGATACACAAAATGGATAAAAACGTAATGATTACCTTGTGCTTAGAAAACTCTTGTCTGATTTTGTCCACACTTGTAGTTCCAAATTTCCTCAGCAGTTCAACAATACCTTCTTTGATAGGAACAAACTTCCCTTGAATTGCATTGTTATTTAAAAAGTCATCAATCTTCTTTGCAATCTTGTCAGCTTCTTCTTTCACAGAGGCAATGATCAACGTTCCATCCAACGATTCATCATTAACCTCGTCCCTAATTTCAAACAGGTGAAACTGCTTCTTTAGATCATCGGTAAGATCCCGCCAATCACGTGACATCAAGCAATGGTGCTTCGACTTGTCTAGTTTCATAGTTTTCTCTACGACTTCATCAGTAAGAAGAGATACAGCCTTGTTGGCATCTAGTGCAGTGGCTCCAAATACGCGAACGTCTTGATCATGGACAACATACGTCGCAGCAAGAGATGCCTTCTTGAACCGATCGTCTATGCGAGATTTAACTTCTGCTTTGCGTAGAAGTAAAATAAAAGGTTCAGACTTAAGCTCGATGAACTTCTCCACTATTTGACTGCCAAACTCTAGAAGTACCAGCTTTGTTTTCTTTACATCTTCTGCTTGTCCGTTAATATCTATGCTCCCTTCTTTATACGTCAACTTAACATCAGCAGGATATTTCAAAGATGCACTTTGTGTCACCGTGATAACATGAGGCTTCGTATTTACGGTCTCTGTGATGCGAAGCTTTGATTTTCGCAATTTCTCTTCCAATTCATCATGTATCTCCTTGATCTTCTTCCTACAAGTTAGTACTTCAGTTTTTAAGCCACAGAGATGAATTGCATTTTTTTTGGCGTCCATGTGATGCATGCAGATATCTTTCGATGGCCAAGTGAGTGCATCCAATTGTTTCGACAATTCCTTCCAATTGTGCTGCAGTACATCAATCTGAAATCAACATGTTACCACTAAAATATACAGTATGATAACTGCAAAAATATGAGCACGTATCTAAACATGTCTATATAAAATATGGACACATATCTGAAACATCTTTGAACAAATTTTAATATTGGGCGCTGTTTAAGAGACACTAAGGGAATTGGCTTGCATTATTAACAATGCACAAGAAATTAGTTTTAGAATTAGTAAAATTGATAAAACTGACAACAGATCCATTGTAGGTCCACAATTATATATTTATATAACGAATGTTGTATAAAATATTGAAAACAAACAGTGATTAACAGCGCATACAAACGGCGCATACAATTATAATTCTAAATATCTGTATCAGATCTAATGGCAGTGATTCTATTCAGAATAGGCAGATCTTGTGCATATTTACTAGTGCACATAGACCTACTAAGGTATTACTATTACGCATAATTACTAATTGAAGTCATCGGCAAATCTCAAATCAAAAAGCAACATACAAATTTCAAATCGTTGTTTGACGATTTAAATCTTTAGGGTCAAATCAAATCACAAATCACAAATCTACGGGTGAAATCTCAAACCATTTCTTTCAAATTAAATCAAATCTCAAATCATCAATATAAATTTGTTGCTTGCATGTATCTGTGAATCAATAAACATGAAATAAGGTAGTTCTTACGAAATTTTTTTTATTATTAAACGCAATCATTGTTAAACAAGACCAGTAGCTAATTAGCTACTTCGCTCGCCTCTCTGAATTCATGGTCAATCACCAATCCGCTCGTCTGTTCCATTGCGAGCAATAATGACTCCATAGTACTGTATTGACGTCTTCAATCTTATTCTCCACGCTCTCATGATGACTCATGACACAGAAAACAGGCGCTCAACATTGTCACAGGAGGCTTGCATGCCTAAAAATACTCATTGCAATTATTTTGTCAAATCTAGTGTATGGTATTTGCATTTGAGAATCATTGCAAACTAGTACATTTCAGGCTGCATTTTAATAATTTTAGTTCAATACGTTTACTATTTACACTTACTCCATTACAGTTCGGAATGTACTCATTGTAACAACAATCGTCTGTGACACTTTTTGTAGAAAATAATCCTGCCATTGTAACCAGGTTTGCGATTAATCATGCCTGAGCTATCGGCTGCTAACAAACAAGAGTCATAGATTAACCAGTGGATCATCCAAATGTCTGTAGGAAAGATGTGCAGCAATATATGCCGACGTTTGTAGCAATGCGTTTACAACGACGAGAAACTGGCTGAATGAACCAAGGAAAGGTAAAGACCGTACAGACCTTCATGTAATCGTAGTTGTCGATTTCTTGTTGCATAGCAGCGTTGCACGTGTCGGCCCAGGTCTTGCCAATCTTGTGTGCGTCGGAACTGCCGGGTTGCAGCGTGCACTTCAGGACAATGTTTTCTGTCGGCTGCTTTGGCCACGCCACGAAGCAATGCAGTTTCTTCAACTGTTGCTCAACCTTAACAAGTTAGTAGCTAGCTGTACAGCTTATGAACTGCAAACAACTTTGTGTACAAGTACTTGAATACTTGACAACTTTGTGTACGAGTACTTGACAACTTTGTGTATGAGTACTTGAGTACTTAGTATACAAGTACTTGGATACTTGGCAACTTTGTGTACAAGTACTTGAGTACTTGACAACTTTGTGAGCAAGTACTTGAATACTTGACAACTTTGTGTCCGAGTACTTGAGAACTTTGTGTACGAGTACTTGAGTACTTGACAACTTTGTGTACAAGTACTTGAGTACTTGACAACATTGTGTACGAGTACTTGGCAACTTTGTGTACAAAACTTGTGTACTTGACAACTTTGTGTACAAGTACTTGAGTACTTGACAACTTTGTGTACGAGTACTTGAGTACTTGACAACTTTGTGTACGAGTACTTGAGTACTTGACAACTTTGCGTACGAGTACTTGGCAACTTTGTGTACAAAACTTGTGTACTTGACAACTTTGTGTACGAGTACTTGGCAACTTTGTGTACAAGTACTTGAGTACTTGACAACTTTGTGTACGTGGGGCTTTGATATAAAGAACTTGTGTCACAATAAGACCAAAAAGTATTTGAAACTCATAAGCGAAAGTTTTACTACAAGTATTCAAATATTAAGCTCAACACACACATGATAAAATGAGAAATCATTAAATATCAAATAACTATATTTTAAATATTAAACAGTGAAATATAATTACACCATTACAATATAGAAGTACAATTACTTGAATGTCCATAACTAGTTGGTTGAATTACTTCCATTTTAAATTTTAAAAATAGCATCCGTATGTAAAAATTATTGAACATCAAAATATGAAGAAGACATTTATCACTCATTTCTATTATGATTTTATCTTATTTGATTCTATTATCATTTCTAATATGTCTTTCAAGGATGAAACCAAACTAAATTTTTAATGTAACCTGTACAATAATGTTCATGTACAAAAAGATATCGCACTGACTTTAGTAAGACAGAAAGTTTAGAGTCATCATGTCTATATAGGCACAACAAGCAATTGCCAGACTAATGACAAAGAAAACGGAGAATCTATCATTTATTTAAAGCATTTATCTTACACTGTTCTACAGTCAATAGCTACAGTAAAAAATAAAATCTTCTTGACGAAACTAAAAATATTAAAAACAATTTAAAATTCAGATAAAATAACAGAGTAAAATCAATCATACCCTTAGTTTGATCTTCGCTGTAGTTACAATAAAATGCATAACTTCACGTTGACAATCAACAACTTGATCAGCTGGAATTGGTTGGAAGGGAATGGAAGTATCAAACCCCGGTGGAAGGATTCCAAGACAATCAATGAACGGCTCCACCTTGAGTTTCTGTTTGCTAAATTCATGCTCTCTTTTTAAGACTCTTTCAAATACTAGAAAATACACATTTACATCGTACGTGTAATAATCGATCCAAGTATTACTGAGCAGAACACTTCAATCACTGACCGGGCACAAATTTTCAAAGGAAAAATTAAAGTTAGTATTTATCAAAAGCCGTTTAGTTATTTTTTGTAATCCAATTACATTTTAGAATCGTCTTCATACTACCATTACACTTAATACATTAGAAATTAAAATCCTACAAATAATATCCTAGGTAGATGACCTATTCAGTGAAGTGAAAAAATATTAATTTGTTCTTATTGCTAAATCACTTTATGGGTTCAGAACTTGGTGTGGATTTCAAAATAGCACATGATCCTAAAAACGTGTTCCAAAATAAAGAGAAATAGGCAAACGTGCTACAGAAGATGAGATCATCATACATACTCTTGGCATAAATGTTCCAATATCAAACACAGGCTCACCTTCTCTATCAGAGAACTCGACAATAGCGCAGGAATGTTGGGGCAAGAGTTCAACACGATCAACGTCACCTCCTCCACTTTTACTGCTTTCAAAATAAAGTCGTACCAATTGTTCATCCAAATCTTTCAAGCCATGAACTTGAATTGATTTCGTACGTTCGACACTTTGGACACAGATCATCGTCCCTTGAAACGGTTTGCTGCAGACCACTTTACGAACATTCTCAAAATCTGTGCATTTAGCAAACACCACATCAGTCATGATAATAATACTGACGTTAATCTTATCAGCATCATTATCATTTGCAAGATCAAACCCGTCCCACCTCCAGTTTCTTCCAGACCAATCTTGATCTTTCAAAGCTTACTTGAAAGGATGCAAACCAGGGCTGCCCTTCAATTTAAAAATAAATCTTGATTAATCGCAATGCAATAAAAAAAGTAATCGCATTGCGATTAATCGCGATTAATTTTTTTAATGTCATTAATTTTTAATCCTGGTTAATCGAATGTGATTAATAAAATTAGTCAATGATTAATTTAATCATAATAATAAAGTATGTAATCAATTAATTAGCTAATTAATTATAAAATTTAATGCAAATAATGGAGTTCTTGCATGCTACTTATTTATTATCATTAAGTTATCATTAAGTTAAAAGTACCTTAGCATTATTTGATTATAGATTGTTGGGTACTTCTTAGTTGCACGGTTTTCAAATTTCAACTGTGAAGAATGTTATTCAGTTATGCCAATAAACAATTCTAAAATAATTATAGGAATTAAAATTTTATCTCGAAAACAACTAAATTTGTTTGGACAGGTGACTGTTACAATTATAAACCTAGCTAGGAACACGAGAGAGGGAACTAAATTGAGAATTTTTCAGCTTAGTGACTCGCTTTCTTCTTGCAAATTGCGATCCGACAATCATAAATTATGCCTATTAACATTATAAAAGTTTAATCATTAAATAAAGAAAATTAATAAATAATGAGTCTTACAATAAGTACTAAATAAAAAAAAGTTCATGCATGACGTCACGACAGGCTAGCCTCCCCCTACTCCCTTGTCAAAAACTGTCAAACTTCAACTCCCCCCTCCCCTCCCTGAGTGGCGTCATATTTGAATGATCCCCTAGTGCTGTCTATATTTCCCCTGGAGAGCAGAACTTATGAAGTCAAACCTTCCCTCTTGATAATAAAGTCTAAACAAAGCCCTGGCCCTTACTTCGTTGTTTACTCAATGCAGCTCCACATTCTCAGACAGATTAACATGACTTCAATATTTGTTTACATGGTAACAATAGGCTATAATCGTCCTATTTATAGAGCGGCGGTTTCCCATGATAGATAAGGGAATGCAGCGTCCAGATTCTCTCGTTTCACCATAGATGCAAGGCATTTTCTTGTTTTGCGACATTGCATAAAGTGACGATGCATTAATTTTACTAACGCGTTAACGCAAACGTTAATTTTTTAGTAGGCGTTAATTTTTTTCCGTTAACGCAGCCCTATTGCAAATCTAACAGGATTGACCCAATATGGTGCGCGATGTAGCTACTTCTACACAGTCAAGGAGATGAGCCGTTTTTTGTTCATTATTGGTACCAAGGACATGTAGGTGAAGGCAACATGCCCAGGGTAAATTTTAAGGTTATAACTAAGTACAAAAGTCCTCTTTACCACGTAAATGTAATACGTTCCCAACTTCATATAGGAAGGTTCCATTTCTTTATAACTAACTATAAGCAACAATCATAAACATGAAGCTTACCATGCTCAGTTTTAGCACCATCATTAGTATAATAATTATTACCATTGTAGTCGGTCGGTGGTTAAGTCATGCGTAGTAATACGTAAGAAAAATAACCATCGCCAGGACCTGTCTTCGGACAGAGCACTATTATCATCATCATCACCATTGTAGTCATCCAGTCGTCATTGAAAGTTTGTTATTTTGAATTAACCACGATCAGTTAGAGCTCAAGCTATGCTTCATCAACCCTTGATTACTAGAAGTATCTCCAGATTGAATTTCACAAACAGGGCTCCACGAGATCCCAAGGGCCATCAAATCCATCTCAATCTGCTATGTCTGATAACATCACCCACACCACAGATACCCAACCTTTCACGTAATTTAGTACTTTTCAGTTAAATACTCATGAAAGACCTTGCACCATTCACCACACCATCATGCTCTCTGTTCTCTCCAAACCCATAATATCTGTGGCCTTGACACTTGAGCCAAGTTTCATCCCATACATCAGCACACTCTGGACACATGCTCTGTACATTTTCCCTTTCAAGAACGACATTTCTACCGGTACGAATAGGCGCAAGCTCTCAGAACTTAGATCAAGCACATTTCACTTTCATTCTAGCTGCCTGTTCGCACCCCCCCCCCCTCCCCAGCAAAAAATTTGTCACCCATGTAACAAAATTCATCCATGCATTCAAACTCAACGTTATCATCCAGTTTAGATATCTCTTGTCACTGGCATTACTTGCAGTGCCATTCCCTACTCTGCAACAGCTAACTTTGCAACTGGAAACCTGCATTGTTCTATCACTTTCCACTGATGCAGCTGCATTTTTTTGTGAATCCACTTCTTACACATTCCACATTGGATCGAGCTCGCACCAACTCTCTTGTGTCACAACCCGTGTGGTCATGTACCAGAATCCTCGGCCTGACCTACATCAGCCTCACATCTCATGACATTTATTTCGCTAACCTTCACCTTCGACCCTTTCTCTTCTAAACCCTGCTTTCACTTCCTAGTCATATAGTCGATTTCACCCTTGAAAACCGAAGAGATTACACCGGCTGTAACAGCCACTGAGGCGGTTCCATGGCTTCAACACCAATTACGAGACCGGAAGCGAAATTTCTAGCAACCTCTGTAACCTGCTCTATTAAAAACCATCAATATACCACTCACCAAATCCAAACATCTAACCCTCTACAACCTATACATACCACCCAGAGACTCGAACCACAACCAATCAACTGACGACAACCACATCACTACCTTATTCAC
>JAQFYQ010003265.1:0-10834 GCA_034694885.1 Buchholzia appendiculata
CTCTCCTTCCCTCAATTCTGCCTTCTATCACATGTTTCATCAATCCCTCGCCCCTCAACACATGTCCAATCCAGTTTGTCTTTCTCTTAATGACTGTTAAGCATAATATCAAATATGAAAACAGAACATAAAACTTTAAAATCTTCTACAAACTGTGAACAAATATGATTTATGCCAGTTCAATAATCATGAACGGTGAAAAAAACAAATACGGAAATTATTAGAATTCTTTGGCTAGAGTAACTAATGGCACAACTAAAGTCAGAGCAGAATATGATGAAGTCAACATGACGTACACAGTAATGATACAGGGAACATGACACACAGAACATGAGACCTCATACATAAATATCAACTTCATCATCGTCTGTGCTACACACGATACTCTTCTCACTCCGCATCTTTATCTTCGCATCCGTCGGCGGCGGCTTCGATTTAGAAGACGAGCTTTTCCCAAAACGACTGCCCGATGTCGTCATGCATTTTGGACCGATACGTTTAACCTCATTTGTTTTACCACGGGTGACCACTGAATGTGACACTTCACTCTTCTCACCGTTCGTAACGTCCTTTCTCAAACCGCTGCGATTGGGCGACGACAAACGTACGGCGCTCGGTGTCATGACGATCATTCCAGACTTGAGTTTCATCAACTCACTCTCTGAGATACGACTCGTACTCGACTGCTGACGAGGTTTGTCCTGTGCACTAGGTTTGTCCTGTGCACTAGGTTTGTCCTGTGCACTAGGTTTGTCCTGTGCACTAGGTTTGTCCTGTAGACGAGGTTTGTCCTGTATACGAGGTTTATGCTGCGAGACTTTGTTCAGCAATGCTTCGTCGATCTTTGGGAGGCACAACTTCAGATCCCTTACAACGGTTTGCGACGACCTTTTTGCACTGTGCAAAACATTCCCCTGCCTAACGTTCTTGTTGTAGAAGCCGAGTGAGATGCTGGCGTTTAAAGCAATCGAAGGATTCTTGATATTATGCATGCCTACAAGCTTCGTTCCTTCACCGTCACGCTTCATTGCAACAGCCAAGGATCCGCTTAGCCGACCCGTTGACGGAGGCCTAGATTCGCTGACAGACTTCTCAACCAACTTCTGGATGGATGCCGTACTTCTGCTATCACAGTTTACGTTGGCCTGATTTGACCCCTTGACAGCACCATGAACGGCTTCTGAACTAGCTCCGCTGGCCCATAGGCGAACAACAGGAACACTTACAGAAGTGACTTCCTTACTGCTCCTACTCAACACCGGTGTGCCACTTGTAGACGTCCTTTCATTGCCGACTTTCTCTTCATTCAGTGATATGAAGCTCACTTTACCTGCGCTAGTTTTCTCCTTCGACAAACGCTGCCCGACTTCAACCTCGCTGGACGCATTACTTCTTGCATCCTTTCCCAGACGATCGAAGTCAGCATTTGTGCAACGCGTCTGAGCTCCATCACTAGGAGTGATTACACCATCAGCCTTAGAGAGGACCTGATTAGCCTGAGTATGTCGCTTATCAGTCGCAGCATTTCTGCTTTCAGCCTGGGCAGATGCCTTATTAGCCTGGGTAGATGCCTTATCAGGTTGAGCACGTAAATTATCAGTCTGGGCATGTCCCCTATCAACATGCCCTCTTTCAGCCTGGACATGTCCTTTATCAGGCTGGGCAATTCCACCATCACGCGCGGCATATCTGCTTTCAGGCACTACATGTCTGTTCTCAGGCTGAGCATGCCCTCTTTCAGCCTGGGCATGCCCTCTTTCAGCCTGGGCATGTCGTCTAACAATTTCCTCATTAGCCTGCACAGTTGTCCTGCTCGTCACATTTCGTTTCTTGGCTGGAACCGTGCGGGTTATAACGCAGTCATCACCAGCATCATCATCATCACGACTCGCATCATCCGAATGTACGCTCGTCTGGGAATGTCTACGCTTTCCCGCGCGAGGCCCTAAAGATTCTTGCGCGCGAGGTCCTGAAGATTCTTGCGCACGAGGTCCTGAAGATTCTTGCGCACGAGATCCTGAAGATTCTTGCGCACGAGGTCCTGAAGATTCTTGCGCACGAGGTCCCGAAGATTTTTCCGCACGAGGTCCTGAAGATTCTTGCGCGCTAGGCAAGACGACTTCTGCGAGTCCGAGGTACTTGAGGATATGCGCACGGTAGACGTCACGACTGAGTCTCCTCAGACGCACGGTGCACGGCCGCGTGTGACACGACTTCAAGTGCTTCGTGTGCGACGCTGCGTCCATGCATGACGTCCTACACAGACGACACATGACACGCTGCGACTTAGTGCGCTCAACGTGATCCGACGCTGCAGAACTGATGCCGTGGCACAGGTAGAAATGTCGATACAGGAAACCGACGTTCAGAAAGACGTCCGCACAGCGCGGACACTTGAACGACCCGAAACGACTCGTCTGGACACGCAGACCACAGCTGACCAAGTCTTTCTCTGGAATACAAGACTGGATAGCTGACCAGAGTCGGTCAAGAGAGGGAAAGATCTGTGCGTGGCTGACCAACATGTGGTTCTCAAAGAGTTGCACAGACGGGAGCTGGAGTGGACACAGGTAGCATGTACGTCTCTCGATCATCTTCCACACGGTCAAACCGTGCGCCTCGGCATAGTGAACCACCGACCAAGCGTCAATCTCT
Source organism: Buchholzia appendiculata (assembly GCA_034694885.1). Classification (NCBI taxonomy): domain Eukaryota; kingdom Metazoa; phylum Annelida; class Clitellata; order Enchytraeida; family Enchytraeidae; genus Buchholzia; species Buchholzia appendiculata. The sequence goes on from JAQFYQ010003265.1 coordinate 2,656, forward strand.
TTAAAGCAGAACCAGCACTTCTGAGGCTCCCCTGTGCCGCCAGCACCCTGCGCTGTAGGTGCTGCCACGATGGCGTGGTGGGACATCTGATGTGATGTGAGCAAGTGTTCACTGAGGAAGTTGATGGGCGGCATGCAGAGGTTGCACACAAATCTGTCGGTAGCACTTGCCAGTTCAACTCCTGGGTGGCATGTCTGCACGTGCTTGGCCATCAAAGCTGCGTCCTTGATGTAGCCCTGGCATATAGGACAGATCACTGCCGTCATGCCACCAGCAGCCGTCATGCCACCCATAGCCGTCATGTCACCCATAGCCGTCATGCCGCCCATAGCCGTCATGCCACCCATAGAAGCCATGTCACCCATTGCTGTCATGCCACCCATAGCCGTCATGCCGCCCATAGCCATCATGCCATTCAGAGCCGTCATGCCACCCATAGCCGTCGTACCAAACATAGCCGACATGTCACTTGGAGCCATCATGCCGCCTAGTGACGATGGTCCTCCTACCCAAGGTCCTCCGGCAACAGGTCCAGGCAAGAACTGCACAAGACCCGGGGCCAATGACTGCTGGCCTGATGGCAAAGTTGAACCTACAACATTATACAGACCAGGAAGAGTTGAGAAGACCTGAGTGTGACTAGCAGCACCGAGGGGAACACTCGACGACGTGAAACTTGAAATCATGGGTCTCGTAACGGTCGACAGAACGTTTAAGGCTGGTGCCTTCCAGCTTTGACTTCTGTAGAAAGAACCATAAGGTGCCGTGGGTCGTAAAAACAGTTTCTCGGCCGTGTGCGATGAAACTGAACTGTGTACACTGGATGCACTCCATGGCATCGTAAGTCTTGAGCCGGGCAGTAGAGCCGGAACAGCTGTCCGACTGGATGCATTCCATGGCATGGTCAGTCTTGAGCCGAACAGTGAAGCCGGAACAGCTGTTTGGCTAGATGTCTGAACTAGAGAGGATGTCTGGATAAATGTCTGGCCTACTGTGTACATGACACTAGACACAGAAGTCTTGCCACGCACAGATGCTTGACTAAAGGAAGAACTCTGTCCTGATGTGGTACCGAGTATCTGACCCAAGCCGGATGGCTTACTAACACTCGTAGGCCTGCCAGACATCTGCAAGACAGCCGGACTTGAAGTGATTGGACGACAGAGCGCCCACTTGTCACCAAACCACCTAACCTGGCGGGGAGCTGGAACACGTAGCGAGGCTAAATCAAGCGGTCGAGGAGGATTTGCGACTCTGGAATGAACAGTTGTAATAGCTGCCGGCCTGAATCCAGCTGTCGGCAGTGTGCCACTATCACTACTCAACTTCTTTCTCTCAGCTGCAGGTGTCGTCTTTCCTCTACCTCCCACTCTTTCTGCCACAAGTCCTGGCGCCAGAACAAACTTCGATCCTACACAAGTTATACGTTCCGTAGCGGATGCCAGTCCTGCGGCAATCCCTGATCCTGTTCCAGTCATGGTCCTTGCAACGACCACTGATTGTAACGAAACAGATGCGGACTTTGATGTGGAAGATACGAAAGCAAAGGATGGTATTTTACCCGCAGTCTCTGAATACAGCAGTGGTATATCACAATGATCAAAGGTCGAGGCAAGATTACGACCAAGAACAAAAGACTTCATGCACTTTTTCTCGTGTCGCAGCACAGCAAAGGTAGATTTCGATGAGAACCTGCAGAAGTTGCACGTGTTCCTATCCGACTCGACGAGTCGGAGCGTCTTGCCGTGCTCAAAGTCCATGTGGATACGAAGCTGATAGGCGTTGAGGAGATCACCACCAGAACGTTCATCACAGAAACAACATTTAAACTTGGCGTCCCGAACAGCCTGGCCCATCTCTCGGTGGTGCTCGAGAACACTAGCCGAGTCTGTTCTGAATTTACATCTGCAAGTCAGCGTGGGCTGGAGTTTGAACGGAGACACCTTGTCGAGGAGATTGTGATGTAGTTCAGAGATCTTTCCAATGAGCGCTGAGCTCCGTGCCCTACATGAGTCATCGGTGATGGTCTCCAGGCGCTGCTGCTGCACACTCATCAGTTCCTCAAAGATCTGCTCGGAGACGAGCAGATGTCCGAGATCCATGAGAAGCTTACCGAACGGTCGGCAAGGAAGGACATTGGATCCCGTGTCAACGCCGGTCTGCACAGAGGACGGAACGGCAGAACTCTTCTTTTCACTGCTCGCTGAACTCAGAGCGGGTTTGACTCCATCCCTTACTAGCACTTCAATAACTGTACATGAACCGGGTTTCATACGAACCATACCTAGATTCTTGTCAATATCTTCTATCGCACTGATGTCTAGAATGGTCGTCCCTTTATCTAAACTGCTTTCCTTCACGCTTGGTACACTACGACCTGACTTTGGTTTGTTCGGACTACGTTGATTTCCTACAAAGGAACAATCGGAACCTTCGGAAGCGCTTGATGTGTCACTCGTTTCACTTTGCACAAGGTCGCATGGATCACCAACCATCACAGCGGTAATAAGCTTATCACACAGCGAGCGAACATTCGTCACATGAAACTCATCCGAAACACTGTCACGCGACACATCGCTACGCTTTACATTTGCATTAGGTTTACTGACGTTATCATTTGTACCAGTCACGTTTACTTCAAACATATCCACACTGTCATCATTGATAATGACCTGATTGTTGATACCATTGTCCATGCTAAGTGACGTGTTGCCCAGCTGATCCACGTTTTCATTGAGCACACAATGAGATTGTATACCATCCGTTACCTTGGTAACACCAGACATACTGAAAGCATTACGCTGAGCAGTACACAACGGTGACAGGTTCTCATGAGCTGAAGCACAGCACGAAACATCGCTAGTAATTCCAGCACTCCGCTCACGTGATGATGCTTCACCACCTGTCACTTTGAGAACGATTTCCTCAAGACAGCTCTTAACGATCTCCACCGGTGACAGCAATGATGATGATGATGACGGGTCCCCAACACAGTCAATATCCTTATCATTCGCCAATGATGATGACGACGATTCCCTAATGCAGTCAACATCCTTATCATTTGTCAATGATGATGATGACGAGACCCTAATGCAGTCAACATCTGTATCACTCTGGCTTGCATCATCATCAGTTGGTTGCCCAAGCTGTCCCGCAGCACAGCAGTTGAATTCCTGGACTGAAAGCATGTGTTCAATCGTGCGACTAATTCGCTCCTCACTGACACTGACTGGGGATGCTGTAGTCGTGTCGAACTGTAGTGTCAGCGTAGTCGTGAGCGTCAAGTCCTGAGTGCCGCCACCATCGTCTGCAATCATTGAAGCTTCATTATCAGCTCCTGCACAATCAACGTCACAATCTCGCTCTTCTACCCTTTCCATATTTCGCTCCTCATCTTGCTCACTATCTCGTGCACTAAGCAGTTGTACAGACACGGTTGAATTGTTCAAGCAGCGAGTAGATCTCGCTCCAACTGTTGACTCGTCACTAACGCTGACAGCAGGTGTCTCCAAGCAGCTCGACAGATCTATGTCACACCCGCCAGACAGGTGACAAGCTTCATCAGAGCATAGATCAGCTTGACTAGCTTGACAAGCGTCATCACACAGACTGTCCATATCACAAACATCATCGCTTACAACACCAACACCGAGTTGCCGAGTTTCTCTTTTGTCCACGGCAATACCCCCGTTGAGTGGTAGCACTTCCCGTACAGTCGTGTCCGTATCAATGCTTAATATATGTGGCAGCACTTCTTGTGCAATTGTGTCTATATCACTCCGTCCAGCGAGTGGTGGCACTTCTTTTACATTAGTATCCACGTCAACGCTCCCTGTCTGTGGTAGCACTTCCTGTGCAGTCGACTCGGTGACTGATGACATGCTGTCATCACTAATGATGCATGCTTCACTGTCCGTCTCACTGTCACTTTCTATCAGGTTTATCTCAACATTGTAACAATCCATTGCCAAGTCTTCCTCAACATCGGCTGGTTGATCCGTGACACAGTTGACAGATGGCGCCACATTTCGCTCATCATTAAGAGAGGTCTGAGAGAGTGCCATCTCTTGATCACAGTCAGCTTCAGTGAGTGAGTTACAAGAGTTCGACACCTCTTCCTCACAGCCTAAACCTTCAGTTGTTCCCAAGTCACCAGCATCACCTACTCCCTGTGACTCTGCATCATCTTCTGCTGCACTGACAGCTTCCTCCACAGAATCATCGAGGTCGCAGCTATAAACGACGACATCTTCTCCGTCTAAAGTCATCCGAAAACCATCTTCATCATTATTGTTCTGTGACGAACCATTAGCACCATCCACGACAAGATGTGTTGGGCCTTCATCAGCTTCATTCTCACAGGCTGCACTATCTTCAGTCGGCTCACATGCTACTCCACAGGCTTCACTATCTTCAGTCGGCTCACACATTACTCCACAGGCTTCACAATCTTCAGCCGGCTCACAGGCTACTTCACAGGTTTCACTATCTTCAGTAGGTTCACAGGCTACTTCATATGCTTCCCTACATTCAGCCGGCTCATCTTCACAGGCTTCACGATCTTCAGTCGGCTCACAGGCTACTTCACATACTTCCCTACATTCAGCCGGTTCACACACTATTCCACAGACTTCGCCATTATCCATTCCTTCATGCTCTCCGTTGCATATCACATCACAGCCATTCTGATCACTTACTAGTACACCATGATCATCCGTCATAGTGTTTCTGTTCATATCAACACAGTTGGTCGCACGAGCGGCATCAGTACGGAGCGAAGATTCATCAGTTGCATGAATGTCTGTACGAGTCATTGATGCGTAATCATGTTCAATGATGCTGCAAGACAGGTCACTGGCAGTCATACCTCTAGAGTCAGCCAACACAGAGTCAGCCAACACAGAGTCAGCTATCGCGACATCGTGTCGTGTTGAAGACGTACTCGTCGCAAAGGTTACTATGTCATTATTTTGCTCTACAGCAACCGCTGAAAGAGTTTCCGACTCTGTAACCATGTCAGCAGCTTGAGTTATGGATGAAAGACTTGCTAAATCGTTCATCATGTCGTCTGCGCCTTGTTCTTGTATAACTAATGACTGAGCTACAGAGTCGGCTGTCACGAAGCCACCCGGCTCGAGTGCAGCCGAAGACTCGTCGGAACCTTCCGCTGAGCAATCTGATTGCATTACCGAGTTCAAGTTATCACAGATTTGATTAGGATCCTTGCAGTTCTTAGATACAGTGTATTCTTCATCAGTCTCTCTTACATTACAGCAGTTCACAACATTGGCACATGGCAAGGCAGTGTTCTCATCGTAACGTTGTAGCACTGAAGAAGATTCTACCGCATCAACAGAACATGTTCCGAGATCATCTACAACCGCAGCATCAGACGAATCTACTGCGTCCAACTCTAAAGACGGTTCAACCATATCCAGTGCTTCAGAGTTCACAAGGTCTTCAAACGAACCGCTAAAATTACGATCTATATTGTGATTCGCGGAAAATTCACTACCAACGATATGGTCATCTGCAAACGAGTCTAGTTCACTGGAGTCAATGGCACGACTCTTGATAACAGCAGTATCACAGATCGCATCACATGCTGCCCTGCCACCTACCTCACACTCCCCCCTCACTCAGTCCACCTACATCCTCTATCGTACAATCCATACCAGATTTCTCCCAATCAGTGTGACACACTTCGACTAACTGAGACTGGACAACAACAGGAGAGACAGATTCCGACTGACTTGTATCATCACATGTGATCTGATCTTCCTGACTTGTATCATCACATGTGAACTGATCCACTAGACTTGTGTCATCACATGTGATCTGATCCACTAGACTTGTATCATCACATGTGATCTGATCTACCAGACTTGTATCATCACATGTGATCTGATCCACTAGACTTGTGTCATCACATGTGATCTGATCCACTAGACTTGTGTCATCACATGTGACCTGATCCACTAGACTTGTATCATCACATGTGATCTGATGTCCTTCCAAACAATCACTGCGCTTCACTGCATCACACTCAGTTGTCCGCAGTTCAGCCTCGTTGCACGTCGCTAACTCCGATGACAATGTGCACGGAACATGTGCACCAGCACGCGCAACAGTTGCACGGCATCCACGCTGGTCACCTGATTCATTGACATGATGACACGCACTCAAGCTGCACGCAGTCACTGCAGAATCTCCTAGAGCACGATGGCTCTCATCGGCTAGACCCTCCGACAACGCATCGTTCCTGTCACAGGAATCATTGCTGATGTCCTCGTACGTACTCAACGGTTCTACGCAAGCATCGACAGCTTTAACCCGCAACAAACCACTATCACAGAGTCGAGACTCGTTATTATTCGATGGTCCGGCTTCTCTGTCAGCACACAGCTCGGCTTCTCTGTTATCACGCGTTACCAATGTGTCGGCTACGAGGACTCTCTTAGAAGCCGAATCTTCTGTGAACAAGCACTTGCGCTTCGAATCAGTCGTATTCCGTGATGAATGTACGAGCGAGTCTGTACATGCTGCATTGTTACCATGACCATTAACAAGATCCATCACACTGAACACACATGGCCCTTGTACCACGTCACACACTGCTTCGGTACCAGGTACACTGGAACCAGGATCTTCGTACTCGACACACGACTCGCTTGTAAAAGAAGCAGAATCACAAGGATGCGTTAAGTTGGACAGCGGTGCTTCCATCAGCGCGTCGGACGTTACACCAGACTCTTTTACAGCAGCAGCGTGATAAGCATGATCCATCCTGCAGTAAATATAACATCAATTTGTTACTGAAAGTCACACTGTGCGCAATACATTTAGACAACCTTTAATAAATAAAAACAGCCTAGCACTAAATAAACCGCATTGCCTAGATCTCCGATTATAAATAACAACTTGCACACAAAACACATCAAATACATTGGAATATAATAAGAACCTGCTCTTTTACGTCCTTTTTAATAAAATTAGCCCAGTATAACAAATGTCGAATCATTATTCTTATCAAAATTTTTCAAGCGTCAAAAATGATAAAAATTCTAGAAGACTCGAAAACAACTAAGTACTGTTAATTTGCGTAGATAAATAAACGATGAAATTAATTACTTAAATAAATTAATTACTTAATTAAATTAATTAAATACTTAATTAAGTAATACTTAATTAAGTAATTACTTACTTAATTAATTACTAAATTAATTACTTAATTAATTTCTCTCAATCTACACAGTGAATACAAAAAGTAATTTACAAGAACAATTTGGACAGTAATATAGGTTAACATTTACTTCAGTACACAACATGGGAAAGTTAGGGAAACTGTTAGAATTAAGGTTGTGGCCACGATTATAATTCGGGTTTTGGTTGGGGTTACCGTTAGAGTTAGGCTTATGGAACATTAAATTCAACTCCCCAAGAAATGTGATCGTACTTCGAAAGAGTATTACAGCACTGTTCTGTTGCGGAACTACGAAACTACACGATGATTGCGTTGTAATACAGGCATGTATGAAACATGACACTTTGTTGTGAATGATAAAGTATGAGCTGATGAATTAGGCAGATTCACACGTGTGTTTATTCACAACAAAATAAATCAAAACAACTTTTCACAACATTCGTAAAGAAATATGGCGGGTAGTTGTTTCTTGTTGTTGTTTCTTCGATTACGTTTTTCTTAAAATATTTCCAGTTGAGTTACATGATGATGTTACTTGGTTGGCGTCCGCACAAGGGGACTTTCTCTTCCGACGCCAGTGCCGGAGGCGAGGGCCCGTCGACATTGATATGTGCCCTCAATCAAACTTGGATTGCGTGCAATTTTGCTACAGACCGTTTTGGGATTATACTCTATATATAGTGTTTTTACCTCTCTAAACTATTGCGGTTGGCAGAAAGCCTAAAATGCCTATGAATTGCGCATTAATGTTTCAGATTTTCCCCGGCGTATACGGCGTATATCCTACGACTACACCACCGCTCTTAGGGTTTTAATGCTCTTCTTTCGGACAGATTTCTATATGCTACTTCGTTTTTTAATTGGTTATCCTTACGACTAATTTTTAGCCTAATCCAAAACTGAACAAATGGGTAGTTTTAAGTCAATTGTAGGTTGAAAGTGTTTACACAAACTTTGCAGAGAGAGAGAGAGAGA
>JAQFYQ010003266.1:0-10831 GCA_034694885.1 Buchholzia appendiculata
GAGAGAGAGAGAGAGAGAGAGAGAGAGAGAGAGAGAGAGAGAGAGAGAGAGAAAGAGGGAGAGAGACAGACGGACAGACAGCAGACAGCGAGAAAGACAGAGAGAGATAGAAAGACATAAAATGATTAAGTACAGGCATCATCAAACGTCACCTTGAAAGGAGCTATCAAGAAGGATGACGTCACGACATCCTTCATGGCCAAGAGAACTCCATAGCTATCATTCGCAACTCACGTTCAGAAGCCTGTGATAACTCATCTTTGAGCCTGTGATAACTCTATCGTTGAGCCTGTGATAATAGTCCTTGAGCTTTAAGTAACTCAGGTTCTTGAGCCTGTATGGATGTTCTCGAACCTTTGATCAGGTGCTCCTGTTTGCACGTCTGATCGTATCTCTGTGTGTCTGTGGATGTGTGAGTGAATCTTCCCTGTAGGCCTGCTTGCTCTGCTGTACAGGATGTGACTTCAAGACTCAAGTCACACAAACCTCTCTTGATCACGAGCCCCTACCCCCACCCCTCTGTCCTTATCCCCCACCCCACCCTGTCTCCAATCCCAGCCCTTACGGGTACCCATTTAGTATTCACTTGCTAACAACAAGCCGGATGTTAACCTAGACTAGAAGCTTACTTGTTTAATTAACAAACTGATAACAGTTTAGAGGCCTAGGCAGTTTCGGCCTAACGTAATGAAGGGTGCTGAATAAAGCGCAGTTAGGTAATTCGCTGGACGAAAAAAACAAGGAAAGAGAAAAGTAGATGACACAGGCTGTTAGATTTTGGTTCCGTGTGGCGGCTGGGGGTCCGGTGTATACACCGGCACCTCAGCCGCGTGTTTGATTAATTTAAGCTCCTCGACCCTCCTCGATTATAATTATCATAATTAACCACAAAGTGTTGGGTGATTAGCTCGTGCAGGGTTGCCATGGGAGAATAGATTCAGCTGAGCTCATCTTATAATTACTGTTGTGCTGACTATGTACACCGTTCTTCTTGTTGGGTAAATGTTGATATAGGGCTGTCATTAACCAAATAAATATTCGCTGAAATGCATGTGATAACTATGGTATACATAATTAGAACGAATAATTATCGTGATTGCGTTTCTATAATTGAGCTATTGCTTAGACACTTGTTGTGCTAGGCTAAAAATATAACCTACATGTATATTTTTGCGTTTGTATTTCTTTGTTTGTAGTTCGATGTTGAGATTTGTTTGTATAGTTTTGCCGATTTATTTATTCAAACTACTTAATTTAGTTTCTGAAATTTATTTGTGTTTTGCATTGCTTCTCTTTTGCTTTGTGTTATCTGTCAGGTTATTTTGACGAATAAAGAATATTATGTAATAATTCTGTTCGTCTTGAATCGTAGAAAAATCATAGGAGTATCGAGAAATATTTCGGCCACACGTGAACAGAAATACAGCGTATAGTACAACGGCCAGGATGTTAATCCCAATAGCCTCCCGGACTAGGTAGGTCTAAGCTGACATTTTTCAAACTTGAAGGACAGTTCTTCCAATGAATCCGTCAGATTATTTCCTGCACAAACTCTGCAACGTTTGGATACACAAGTGCAGCAATACTCTTTGTTTGTGAAGATAGCGGAGCGTCAACAAACTGCCTAGATTTGCTTACCACATAGTGTCGTTGTTCCCGAGTCAGATTTGAACTTAGGACTTGCATGTTTTGATCAAGAAAATCGTTAGAAAGGAAAGTTATCTTTAGACCAATCTAACATCCTCTTAAAATCATTATTTAGTCCAAATTTGATCAATCCATTTATTGAAATTCATGTGGTTGTCAAATATAATTCGATCCATAAGTTGTGTTATTCAAGCGATTGTTCGTGGACAATATGTATTCGCCCATTGAATGCAAGTTTTCAAAAATTTGTTTGTCTTTTAGCCATTCAACCAGTTACCTAGCATTAATATTGTACTAGCAGAATGCTAATTAAACAGGTGGGTACTCTTATCATTGACTAAATAATATGTTTTAGTCGCGTGCAGTTTCCATTTGAAAAACAGGAGACATGCACTATATTTACATCTCAAACAGCCGGATGCCTTTCTTAACATGGATATCTGCTAAATTCTTGGAGCAAAGCCTACAAGTGAATCTTCCTTATGTTTCATTTGATGAAGAATAATTATCCAAAAATAACAAACAGCAAGACAAAAAGATAAATTATATTCATTTAATACATTTAATTTACCGACGATATTATCTAGACAATCTTCATAAAGTGCAAAATACAAACAATAAAATATTAATACTAATTGACGATCAAAGAGCTATACACAGTGTATGTACATTATATATACATGTATAAAATAAGGCACGGTGTGAACGCGTTTACAAACAATACAGACATTACTAAAGCACGTGTGACGTAATGTATAAAAATAGAAACCAATCGTAATCATTAAAATGTGACATCACACTTGGATGGGTAACTGTTGCAATGTACAAAGTTCATTGGTCGGCGGAGAGAGGAGACACAAGATAACTTACAGAAAGGAGAGAGAAGAAGACAGAAAGGAGAGAGAAGAAGAGATATAAAAGAGAGAAATATAAGAGAGAAAGGAGAGAGAGAGAGAGAGAAAGAGAGAGAAAGAGAGAGAAAGAGAGAGACATAAAGGGGGAGCGAGAGAGCATGACAAAGGCACGAGAGAAACACCAAACTATACTCAAAAAATGGTAATAAAACAAAGCAAAATATTGTGGTGTAAACAATTACAATAATAAATTGTAAGGCAACCATTATTTCAATCAATAATAATTTCATCAATAAATAATAATAATAATAACAGTACATCAATAATCGCCAAGGATAATACAAGTACTTTCACTTTCAGCTTGCGGTGGCACGTTCGAATAAGAATGCGAGCTAAATGCTGCCAGTGTACACAGAGAATGCGAGCTAAATACTGCCAGTGTACACAGAGAACAGTCGATGCATCATTTACTTGATCTCAATAATTCATCTCTACACTTATCTGTGTCCGCCAGCAGCAGCAGCTCTATTTACTGTACCACCACCGGCAGGCATCCTGTTCGACAATAAATATGCGTCCGATAACTTGGCTGCTCTACAAGTAACTGGACACCAAGATGGCAAGAGAGAGACACACAGAGAGAGAGAAAGAGAGAGAAAGAGAGAGAAAGAGAGAGAAAGAGAGAGAAAGAGAGAGATGTTATTTGATAAAAACACTCTACTAAATATCTGTGTATCAAGCGTGTGCAACACTTAGGGACGGTCATGTGGCTGCCAAGAACAACGACTTTCTCAGTCACTGCTCCAGAACTGTCACTCTCAACTATGACCCCCCCCCTCCCCCTCCACTATCAAGTCTCTCTCTCTCTAGCTTTCCATCACTATATTCACTTAACTCTCACTCACTCCAGTAGCCTGAATTTCAATAACTAACTTGCCTCAGGGCACTAACTGGTCTCACACATGACCAGGCTATAACATCACCGGTAAGTCAAACCTAATAACTGTAAGTGATTTGTTGATTACACACCCCACACACGTGATCACACACGGGATTAAACAACACGTGATGCAATACTTGGAATAAACAAGCCACAAATGTGCGAGGACTTTACTGCTACTGCCTCGGTTCGATGGAAGGAGGGAATGAATAAAGTTTCCTCAAGTGGTGCCTGGTATTAGCGCGAGGCCAAAGTTTGAATAAAACTGCATAGCCTAACCAGACATTGATTCAATGCGTCACAAAAGCGTGCGCGATAACGTCATACTTGCATCAACAGACACTTGCACATTTGAACAGTTTTAACAGGGCATAGTTGACTACAAATAAAATTCTATAGACATGCATCACCATGATCACAAGAATTCGGTCTTCCGACAGGTCTTTGGCACTAAACTCTATAAATCACACCCGCATCAAACGTGTCTTCACATACGATGATTCCTTCAAATCGGCAATCAATCCCATCCTCTGTCGTCCCTTCGTTCTGTTGCCATCAATCTCCTCTCAATTACCCATTTCAACAGCCAATCACCGCATTTCAATACAAATTCACTTTTTCTTAATCTTAACCACTTCTTCCAAATTCTTCTTTTCTGAGCTTTTGTTTTAAAGCACACAAAATATTAAGGCACAGGTAAAATAGTTTTCAATGCATATTGGCACAAACAGCAGTATGATAATATACTGTAATATAAATAAGGCAGTCTGTGTAACGAGTAACATACTTTCACAAAACACCAGACAGGGTTTTACAGACATCAGAAACGGCGCACTGACACAGATTAGCAGACTCGAAATAGCATTACATTTCCATAGAGACACATTACTCGCTACAGACGAATCAGAGTAGTCAAAACCATGGATTTATAAAAACATTCTTATTTAACCATTCTTATTTAACCGTTAAGACAAACCCGCTTTGTTCACGGGAATATAGAAAACTCACGCATACAAGTAAACCACTTAATGTAAATTAAGTACAGCAAAAGAGTTTCTTCAAAAACTTTTCTGCACCGAAATTAGTACTTAAGCCAGATACTTGAGGGATTCTACAGAAATTTGCATCAGCAAATCTTTGAGCAAATCTTGTCTGCTAAATCTCCATACAGATCTGACGGATAATCTCGCTCGAGCATGGGCCCCAGCACTCGAAGCTTGGTATGGTTATAATTAGACAAGAAGTAAAACAATCGACCACAGCAAAGGCACTCATATATAGGCACTCACACTCACTGGTATACAGGCATAGTCTCTCAAAGAGCACAGTAAGCTCTTCTAAGTGCCTGGTTACGCCGAGTTCTTTATGTAATAATCAATATCAGCTCAAACTTTCTAGATAGTAATGTTGTCAAGTTTAATAAGTCGTAAACTAAACGACCAAAAAATGACAGTACTACTGACAAAAGTATTCATAGCCGGAGTCTTCTAGTGGGTTTATAACAACTTAGGCAGAGCTAATAATAATCGCACGTGCCCCTAATACTATATTATGCTTTAGATTTTAAAGATGATTGCATAAATAATGATAACAGTGAAGTTAATGGAAAGAACAGACTGCCATTAAGGCGTTGCTATGTAAAATGAGTAATGGCTAAAGCTGTTGTTCATAATGTGCTGCATTACATCAGGTTAATCATACAGAGATCATATCATACTATACACTCGATAGATTGAATACTGTCTGAATAAGTTATATACTGATGCAGCTTAGTAGAAATTAAACACATTGAACATAGAAAATGTGTCGAGAAATGTTTCACGCTTGAAGCTAGGAAAGTGGCAGCAGAGTTTAAAAGAAAGTAAATAATCATGCTAGAGAAAAGTATTAATTCTGTTTAATTATTGAATTTAGCTGCTGCAACTACGCATTGATTAGTAAGTTTATCAAAGCTACTCAATCAGAAGTTATGATTGAAATATAAATATTATTTCAAATAAATATCCTCACAACTGTTGTTCTCACTCTTAACTTTCAGTCCTCTACCACACACACAAAACTTTGTAAACAGACTTGGGTCTCACAACGATCCATCACACTCTGAAGTGAAGACTTGTCGAGTGCACTGAAGTCAGCATTCAAGGAACACAACAATACACTTCATCCACTTAAAACCCTCCTTACAAACCACCAAACAGTCACTAAGGCCGTCCAATCGAAGCTGCTCTTACAAATCACACAGGAAAAGTCACACATTCACTAAGGCTGTCCAATCAACGCTGTTCTTACAAATCACAAACGGCAGTCACTAAGGCCGTCGTCCAATCAACGCTGTTCTAACAAATCACAAACGGCACCATCACTAAAGCCGTCGTCCATAGAGTTACAATTTACAACATACAGATAAACAAAAGATATAATGGCAAAAAACAAAATTCAAATGGTTTAAATAATAAGTATTCACATCTAATAAGCTAAATACATTTGTGATAATTTATTCATAAATTAAATGCAATAATTACTTTATAAATTGAATAGCGAAATGATGAGAACGGAAGAAAAGAATCGTTTTTAGACCATGCCTAAAGAAACTTTTCCTGCTCACCAGCCGAGACAGAACTGGAAAGAGATGACATCATCACTGCATTCCTTTCTTCCACCGCTGAACACAATATGGAACTACCACACATAAGCTCTACAGGACAATAGCATTTGAAAGTCCTTCGTTCCACCATGGCGACCAGATGCCTGGGCACTGACTTACTCCTGTCTGACAGTTCCTTCTGAGCTCAAACGCCTCAGCCGCTCTCAGCTGGTCAAGAGAAGCCGTTGGACTAGGTGTTGGACTCAGCGAGGATGCGAAGCTCTTCGTGGGAGAGCTGACGGCGGTTGTTCCGGTGCTTCCCCAACTGCTTGCACTGTACATCGACGATCTGTCGACTGGGATGTGTGGTGGACGTGCCGTGGCTGCAAGGACAGAAGCCAGGTCGTTGTGCCCAGAGAACAGAGCAACCAAGAGCTGGTTGAGATCAATCACAGAGTCTATTTCAGAGTTCTGGAACGTCGTGGACATGCAAGATTCCATCCTCCTCGTGGATTGCGCTGTTGGCTGTTGGCAAGGCATCTGTGGCAACTGAACTTGGTTCTGATGAATGCCCAGGTTCCTCGTGGCGAACCCAAACTCATTGTCGAGCATCGGCATCTGTTGCATCGACGAACCCCAGACCATGTCGGCGCTAGTGACCTCTCCCACACCACCCTGCGAGCCCCCGTCCAGCCCCGCTGGCTTGACTGCGTGGATGAAGTGGCACCTCTGTCCGTACGGGCAGAAACCTGTGGTGTAGAAGGTTCGGCATTTGTCCGTCTTGTATTTAGGATGACGAGAGAGCACGCGGAGTTCGTGTTCTCCGTGTGCGAACTGACACTTGTCGCCATACTTGCATGTGCCGTAGTCTTCGTAAGGACGACACATCTCCGTCTTGTACCGGTCTCCCTTGGAACCCTTCGACGAGCTGGAGGACAAGGACGAGGATGTTTGAACGCTGTCACTGCGAGACAGGTGTGACCCTGTGGAAGAGAGGGAGTCAAAGACTTCTGTGGGAGAGTGGCATGCCACACCTTCGCCGTGCTGTGATTGGTTGAGCTCGGGTAGCGTCATGGAGAAGTACTTCCAATCAGAGAGACGCTGGGCGGAGAGGTCAGCCTCACTGGGTTGTGTAGGAACCTGAAAAAACAAACAATTGCATTACTTTCATAAAACAGTAAATCACATAATTACACGATCAGAGATACTTGTTAATCAAATTTCACCCCGATCTTAACCTATCACCGGCAGATCATCATCATCATCACTATCGTCATTATTCGCCATCATCATAGTCAACAATGTCGTCCCTATGTCATCTTGCATTTAATGAATATTGTAGAAATTCATTACAGTATCAGTGTGGTTCTCGTTGGGCTTATCCGACTCCCTGTCTGCCCTTCTGTCATGTCTGTCTTTCTATCTGTTTTTCTATATGTTTTCTGTCTGATTGCCTCTCTGTTCTATGTATTTTTTATGTTTAGAAGCTATTCAAGTAACGCGACAGTTTCTGGTGACAAATTTGCGTCTACTTTTGAACGCAGGTTAAAAATCGATCAGACTGCAAAAAGCAGATAGTAACTTCTTGGTGTAAACACACGAGTTCGACGTAACCAGATCGCGATGCTTGGCAAGCGAAAGATAAACATCGAGAGAGAACCTTGTCCCTAGGGCTGACGACAGACTCTTAGCTTCTGGGTCAAAGTTAACGTCATCCAAAGACAGCCGAGATAATAAAGAAAAACAACAAAACAACATACAGGCCAAGTTGTCTAAAACGAAAGAAAATAAGAAGTGCACTTAATTTCGACAATTAAAAAAATGAAAAAAATGAACCAGGAAGCAAAAAAGGGACCAATGCATCGGCAAAAGTGAAACATAACAAATCTCCAAATGTGCCAATGCCGACGCACTAATACGACAACCATTTTTCGTTTTTTTTGGTAAGTTTAGATGTCACTAAATCTAAATTAGCATAAAATGTGCCAATAGTCAACTCAATGTCAGCGCTCATGATCTCGTCATCAGGACTTATGTCATGGTCACATCAAATCCTAGTCATATATGACGCAATTTCACCTTAATTTCAAGTTAATCACCCGGGTTGATTACAGCCCGGAACGTAATAATTAGAGATAATTAGTTATGAGATAAATAAATGATTAATTTTAGTCAGCTGCAGAATGCGCAGGATTTAAGCGAGGCGGAATCACGCTGCTAACGTCGCGCGACTGTGCCATCTAATAATCACGACGTTACACGCATCAGAATTGAACCCGGATTTTAAACAGGCCGCGTAACGCTGTGCGCATGCGCGGGTAGGCCGATGAGTCAGCGAGGCAGCCTACAGCAGCAGCTGCAGCCAGGGGAATCAGAAGCGCGGGAAACTTGAGATGCTAATGATACCTGGCACATTGGCAGCAACAGCAGCAGCAGCCATGGCAGCAAGGTACCCGCAGCTGTCGCAGTTTTCGCGTCAGCCGCAGCAATGAAAGCGCGCCAGCTGCAGTGATTGTTGGTTAATAGCAGCTGTCGCACATTGTTGATAGAAGCAGCCGTCGCACCGATGGTAGCAGCTGCAGCAGCAACATGCTGGTAGCAGCATAATCAATAATAATGATTGTTGTAGGAGCTGCCTAAAAATGTTCGCATTATTTTGATTCCAACAACTTTTATAATATAATAAAAAATAGTACATAATATACCTTTCCGGCACCTACTATTTTGTCACGGCATATGGTGCGTAAAAGTGCAACATACATACATATCAGCATGATGTGGCAACCAGTAAACTCTGCTAGCAATGTTTTTTCCTCGCAAGTCCAATAACATTGCTACGGATTTCTTTGACTGAATGCGCTTTTAACTTTGCAAGGCCTTCGTTAGCGATCATATAGATACGAAATTGTCTTCGTCTTTGTTTTTGCAGTCATCATTAACATGTTCTTTGCGCGAGCGCATCGTTATCACAAATCTCTCAAGTTTACTTTTTCACCAACAAATTAGTCAATGCACCTACTCGGCATTAGAGCAAGGAAATGCATAGGAGTATACTATCAATGAACTCAAATTAGGCCTTCGTGGCAGCTGCATTAATTATCAGCAATCTTGCCATATTTATTACAGAGATTTTCCCTAAACATCAGTTGCTGCAGTTGGCATGCGTTCAAAACAAGCTTACTGCATACAGTACGCCGAGGTAAACAGACTGGTTTTAAGTACATTTTGAAAGCATTTAGTTGTTCAGTTTTTCAATAGGTCTACTTTTGGTCTACTCTTTCGCTGCCTCGCAATAACTATTAATTCCATCGCGTAAAAATAGTTTTCCATAGTAGGCTATATTAGTAACCATAACATACATGCGTAAAACAAGTCAATCCAATTGGTTTTTCCAATTATGGCCTCCGATAACATGTTTCTCCCAACAGCGTCAAACATCTCGTCGTATTTCGTATTAACATTCTCCCTACATTTTTCACGCTATGATTTAATTTTCAAGTTCGATTTTCCTCTTACCATAATATCAAATTATCAAGAAAGCTTGAAAGTAAAACAGATTCCTGGAGCTCGCGTAGCTTGCGCGAAATTCGAGATGTATTTATCAACTTGCTGGTTCACATTTCCCCAAGTTAAACAATTATCTGTTGTTCATTTCTTTCGAACACATAAGAAAGCACGTATAAAATCGCTAGTATTGCAGCGATGTAAAGTTACCTATTGGCGATGCACGTCTCAATGCGCTAACAATAATGCGAGACATTCAATAGTTTCAGTTTCATTGTATTTCTGCGTCGACTCTTCAAACAATGCTCATTTTCAGTATTCAACTGTTTTCGACTACCTTTTTTCGAACATAATTTTAACTAGAATCGTTTTTATTTATTTGGACAAACAACAGCTCAAACCCCAGCCATACCGACGGTTCAGTAAAGAAATAAAAAGGTAAACAAACCTCGAGTTGACTGAAATCCAAGGACCGTATTCCAGCGGATCTGCATGTAGATCCCTGGCGCGGATGAGGGTCCAACCAAGTTTCAATCTCAAACATTCTCGATATTTCTCTGCCAGTGAACTTACGACGAAATTCTCTACAAGCACAGCTTTCTAATCGAAATTCTGCCGCACAAGATCCTATTCTCAATTCAGACTTTCAAGTTCTCAACGCACGTGGGTGAAACGTTTGGCGCTTTGTACCAGCGGAGATTCACTTATATCTGTTCATCTCTGGCCAGCAGCCGGTGTTTGTCACAGAGCCTCCCCGGCTCTAGCCAGCCTGGGCCCCTCTCCCCTTGCCCCCTCCCCACCCAACCCCGGCCGTAGCGCGGCACACGATTCGTCAGCTCTGTGGGGCGAGAGTTTTTGCGCGCGTAGGAAACATATCTTCGCTTTGATTGGACGAGACGTAACTTGACGCTGCACGCGATTGGTGGATCGGTACCGTTGAGTCGGTGAGAGAGATGTGATTCTGAGTCATGGTGGCGAAGTCACCTTCGTGATGGCAAAATACGTTTATCATAATACACGACAAGCTGGGCCGTAATAACGTGTAGTACTGAATCCTGTTGGAGCCAATTGCGTTGTATATTTATTGATGCATAGTGTTAGCAGAGGCTTACTGAGTTAATAGTTTCCATTGAGATTATGCCACAAGAAACCGACTGCTATTGGGGCTAAAATTCAATTTGAAGGCTTCTCATCGCCATGGGCTAACAAGCACACAGGGTGTGATTTGTCGGGGTGGGGGGGGGTGGTTAGGGGATTTGACCCTCCTGGCGGGTGTAACGACCCCCCACCTCGCGTGGGAAT
>JAQFYQ010003267.1:0-10828 GCA_034694885.1 Buchholzia appendiculata
TATATATATGCAATGTCATGTAAATACGTTATGCACAATATGACCTACTATTGACGTGGTCACAATATTTTATGAATTTGTTAATGAAAAAATAGTTATAGTACTCGGTTGTTTTATTTATTCTGCTGCATTCACACATCTGCATAAACATTGCTTACTCAATTGAAACAGTGTACTAACTGTCGCCACCTATTGTTGTTATCCATATTATCAACTTTAGCTGTTTCTACTAATTTTTCTACTGATTATTAGTGAAAAAGGTTAGAAGTGTGTTGCGTTTTCGTCTTTGTGATGTTTTACCTCGTCATAGCTCCAAATGCAATGTACTTAAAGGAGCATCAACTTTGTGAAGGTACAATGTTGATAAATGACAAATCTCATCAATTAATTTCGGGTAATTTTTTTCAAATTATTAGATCACCACACGGCGTAATGGTAATGCAGTCAGCCTAAGCCCTAGCTGCTCCATATTCAAATCCTAGTTCTACAATTGTGCTTATTTTATGATCTAGCCTATAATGAAAGTACAAATCGGAAAAGTCCAAATTAACGAAAAAAATTGCAAACAAGGCTTAGGGCAGGCGTGAAATGGACACTAGCTTGAAGAGGAGCGCAAAGTCTGTCCTCAATCTTCGGTCATTATTTCTATAATATTGAATATATTTAATTTGTATATAACAGTCAGCATTGAACATCATGAACAGATTAATCCTGACTGAAATACCCTAAATATCAACATCCTCACAGTCAAATCATTGCACAATGTAAGCTCTACAGGAATTAAAACCAACATCCTGATGTTTGAATATTCCAGAAATAAGCCAAAGAGTTTTGTTGTTAATTCTCTAGAAAGACGGAAATCAAAATTCAATGCACTTTCGATTGCCCGTGGCTTCGCCAATAACTAAAGTTCTCTCTCCAATGAAACCCAAATTATTTGTGGGACCAAACCAAATTGACCTTAAGCTGTATCGGCCCGATGCATCCCAGACCCTTAGAGACATTTCTACCGCTGCCGTTGCCAGGTAACGCCCATTCTTGGAGTAGACCATGTGCTTGATGGGGGTCACGTGACCAGGCCAGGTGTGAATCTGCTGGTATTGGTTGTTAGCGTCCCAGACGCTGATAGACCCTGATGACGCGGCAGTCGCTAGGTGTCGGCCATCTGGCGAGTACACGGCGTGTTTCACTGAAGATGTAAATTTTGGTAGCTCGTGCAAGAACTGAATAGTTTCTCTACAACACATGAACAAATCTTGGTTTATGAAGGCTTTATCATGTACGTTTAAGCAAAACAAACAAAATATAATTTATACCTACTCTACGGTCCATTGGTTGAAATTCCAATTAATACAACCCTATTAGTCTCATAGTACGTGAAGGACCTTTGGCCGCCCACCCGTGCTCATCGGCCTAGTCGGTTGGTGGCTAAGTCATGCGTAGTAATACACAAGACAAATAGCCATCGCCAGGACCTGTCTCCGGACAGGGCACTATCATCATTATCATCATTAGCCTCAGTATTTGACTTTTGCATTGTCTATTGCCTGTGTCTTCCATGGAGCTATTGAAGAATTAACTTGTTTAACTGGGCCAAATTAAAGTACATCCCGCCCGCCTCAAAAGAGTTTGTATGGAAATAATAACATTCAGAAACCGAAACTGATGATCACCACAAACCATCGTCATTGACCCAATCACAACGACAAAGAAGGATACTGAACAACACCGACGATCGTAACGAAAATGATGACGATGATGATGATCATGACGACGATAATGATGAAACTGATGATGATAATGAAGCAGAAAAAGAAGATTATGATTATGATATGATGAAGATGTTGTTGATGGCGATGCGACGACGACGACGATGATGATAATGAAGAAGAAGAAGAGTATGACGATGATACAATGGTGATAATGATATTGCTAATGATGTTGATGTTGATGCTGCTGCTGCTGATAATAATAATTATAATGATGATGACGATGAAGCTATTTACCCCACATTCCAGATCTTGACAGTAAATCCTGCAGCGACTGCCACGTCATGTGTGACGTCACGACTGGCGATACAACTGATTCGTTTTTCTTCGTCATCTTCATTTGCTGCCGCTGACTGACTTCCATCTCGCGTGAACGCCCAACGATGGACGAGCTTGAAGGAGCTGACATCAAACGCGCTCAAAGCTGCATCTGCTGTACCTGAAACACAACATGCAACGTATGCATGAAATTAGCTACTTGCCTAATGCATGCCTCGCAGTTGCGGTCAGCCAGTCCAAATTCAGTAATTTGCAAGTGAAGATTTAGGCAATCTATCATTCAACATTGTTAGTGTTGTTGTTTTCGCATGCGGTACGTGCCATATGAAGTAAAATATCCAATAGTAGCGCAGTCAATGTTACAATGCAATGAAGTACAACCTCCTTGAAGCTTGGTCAATTGGAAAGAATATTCACAATTTGCGACACGGCTTGAGATTTACCTCAATGACACAAATCACTATATCAGCCAGGCTCGATCTTCATGACAGGACTTGCTCAGTTCTTGCTTTGTGCGGAAGCGGTCTAGCAGTGATCACTGACGCCGAGGGAGTAGATAGCCTGGTTGCAAGATTGTATGTCATTGAATTGAGGGGGATATTTACCATCTCGTTCCCCTCAAAAAATATGGAAGGATATGTGGTACGTGAATTAAGGGTGTTTGGACCTTGAAGTGGGTGATTTTTTTGCGGAGACGAAGCCCAGACTATTGACGGAGACCCGGGGACATAGCTTATCCAGTTCCTACCAAAATATGAGGGGGCCGGCACCGGGACGCGTCTCCCCGTCCCAAATTTGATTTACACTCATGGTCCTGCACACTTTTATTAGCTGTTCTGAAATTATAGATACCAGTATTGACACTAATGATAAAGATGATGATGATGATGATGATGATGATGATGATGATGATGGTGATGATGATTCTAGATTCAATGTTTCCTATTGGTCAGATCACAAGTAACAGAACCAATCAGATCTCGCTGTTACCGACCAATGAGGATGAACTTGTCGCTGCACGTGACCGCGCACGGTGACGTTACATCAAGTGTCACGTGTCGTCCAGTATCGAGGATAGTGACCTTCGCCTCGGCGTTCTGCACTGCACCAGACTTGACAACAAAAACACATCATTAATACCTTACCTATAAACATGTTGAGCAATATCGATTTGTAAATAAAATTTAATATTTTTTGATAATTATATATATTTTGTAATTAAAATTAAATTTTACTTGACGGCATTTATCACCAAAGGCATTGGTTTTCATTTCATTTTCTCAGCTGCGCATGGAGAGCAAGTAAATTAGGACATGGTTATTACTATTTCTTACGCTGTTCAAGCTTGAAGAATTTCCTTGATTTTAATCAAACAGACTCTCACGCAGCTAACTACGTGCAATCTTTTCTTCCACTAAACAAAATTCGCCGTTGCAACGGCATATTGCAGTTATGATATTCGACTTCTATTCAACAAATGTCCCATTTATTATCAATTTTGCACTTTTATAAGCAACGCTGCTTTTATATCCCGCCAATTTTGCACTCTTTATTGTTAGTTTTGATTTCTTTGTTACCAACTTGGCATTCTTTATTCTTAACTTTGCTACTTTACTGTCCACTACTTCTACACACAAAAACAAATTTTAAATACAATATACGCTCGTTCTTTAATGTTCTTAACAAATGCAGGGAAATGCACTACACTGGACAGTACACTGGACAGTACATTGGACAGTACATTGGACAGTACACTAGATAGTACACTAGACAGTACACTGAACAGTACATTGGACAGTACACTGGACAGTACACTGGACACTACACTGGACAGTACACTGGACACTACACTGGACAGTACACTGGACAGTACACTGGACAGTACACTAGACAGTACACTGGACAGTACACTGGACAGTTACTGCAGGGCCGTAGCCAGGATTTAATTGGGGGGGGGGGGTGGAAGTCAACAATTTTGACAACCTTTTTTAAGAATTTCTTCACAAAACATAATTTGTAAGAATTTTTCTGGGGGGGGGGGTTTGAACCCATAAACCCCCTTGAATACGGCCCTGGGACACTACATTGGACAGTAACCTATACTTCATAGAAATGCATTCAGACCGAGTACTGCCCTCCGTGCCCTGTATCCAAGGAGACGAACTTCGTTGAGTCCACGCTGAAAGCACCGTTGTCGACAAAGCCTCTGTGCTGAGCCGCTGAACCGACTGGTTGCATCCCATCCGCTCTGACGAGCTGACAGGCCGAGCTCCAGCCCTGATTACTGGCCACGAGCCGCTCATCGGGGCTGACACGGAGGAGGGTGTAGTGGAGTCCTCCTGTGGGAGGCACTAGTCCTGCTACCACAGCGTCCATGTTCCAGATGCGTAGAGAGCAGTCCAGAGAACCAGTGACGAAGTGAGTGTCACTGTGACCGGGGGCAAGTGACACGCAGCTGACGCGGTGAAGGTGTCCTCCAACTGTGGTGAGGCACTGTCGTGAAGGGATGTCCCACACTTTGAACGATCTGTCATAAACATCACATGGTTTTATTTATATTAGTGAATTAAGTAAGTACAGTAATTAAGCAAATCTTAAATAAGTAGGCACTAAGGGTATAAGCAATTAAGCGAGTAAGAAAGTACGCAATATGCAAGTAAGTAACTGAGTCAGTAATAATTAAGTATATTTTAAATTAGGAAGCATATAAGCATGCAACAGATAAGTAATTATATAAATATGTAAGCAAGTAAGTAAGTATAAATACGTAAGTAAGCAAGAAAAATTTAAAGTACTTATGTTTAAAATATATGCAATTAAAATAAATAAAAAGCATGTAAACAAGCAAGTTATCGAATAGGAAAAGAAGTAAATTAAAGTAGGCAATAAAGTAAGCATCATGCATGATTTCTCGCTAGGCCTACCTGTCTGAGGAGCAGCTGAACAGTTTTGAGCCGTCACTGCTAAACTTGACCGACCAAATCCAGCCCTTATGACCGGTCAGTTTCTCTATGGCTATTCCATTGTAGGCGTTCCAAAGAGTTAGCGATGAGTCACTGCCGCCTGTGATGACGAGGTCTCCCAGAGGCGAGTATGCGCAGCACAGGTTCAACTGAATGTAGCCCTAGAATATAAACAAAATATTTCATCTTTTGACCACAGGGGGGATTAAGTTTAAACTTCATTCTTAATATCACATTTGAATATAACTAAAGAATAACAGTCGACTTAAATATACTTCCTATAGGCTGCAGCAGGTCTTGATCACCTGGGGTGCCGAAGTAGGCGTAGTATGATCTTTATCAACCAATTACGCTTTGCAGCAATGTTTTTTAATTTGAAAAATGTTGCAAACAACAGTTGATTTATGCATCTTCTTTTATCCTTTCCTCTTCTCACTCATCATAGCCTATTCAATTTTTCTTGTAGCTGCATAAGTGGTGTCCATGCAACACCAGCCTCAGCGATAAATTATGATGATGATTCTATCTAATTAAATGTTCTCATAAATGTTTTTTTTCTGATATGACATCTCAATCTCAGTATTTAACTCTGAATGTTGGAAAAACTCTGCAGAATGTATGGAAAATACCACAATAAAATTCTGGACAACGATTTCCAAATGACATACAGAAGCATATATCAACTATATCCGCTAAATTAATGAAAAGATATATGGTGTTCTCTTATTTACCGGATTCTCTGAGACTATGGAGAAAGTCTTTCCATCTATAATGGCTAATCCTTGTACTCCATACAGCGCCACACAGACTCGACAGCCATCTGGCGAGAAGTCAACACACATGGCCTGCCCAGTCACCGTCACCTGACCAATCAGAGCGCAGCTGGATGACGTCATATCATAGAACTTGACACTGCTATCCTTGGAAGCCGTTGCTAGGATACGCTCGTCGCGTGAACACGTGATAGAAGTGATAGCAGCTGCGTTCTCTTGTTTGCTATAGATCTGTACGCATGAACATAAACAGTTCATTGCATTCTGAAGTAACTAAAAACATGGAAATAAACAATAACTAAAAAACTATACTTTTCGTTATGCTAAGTAATGAAATAGATATTTGTGAAACTACACAACGATAACATCGTTATCGAAAGTTATGTGTATCACTTAACTTACAAGTAGATTCGATGCAATTTCATGTAGGTTGAGGACAGCACTACCGCAACTAAATAATTTCTATTCGAAACAAACATAAGCATTTCTATCCGACTTCATAATTTCGTATTGAAAAAATTCATATAATCAATCATATGATTGGTATCTGTTCCAGGTTGAATAAAATCACTAGATCGTTAAATCTTGAAAGTTATAAATGGGCACAAACCTCGGCCCCGGACAAATCCCAGATCTGTAGCCACCCGTCCTCAGATCCAGTAGCGACACAACTTCTACAGAAACAACACGACCGCTCTCCGTGGTAGGGATCAGCGAGTCCGGGATACTTGGGTCCAGGCAGGTCGGTGACGGTTACAATCTCTGCCCCACTCTGGGCATCCCAGATTCTCATAGTTCCATCCTCGGCCGTCGACGCGATGTGGTTCCCGTCACGAGAGTAACAGCAACACCGCACGCCACTCGTGTGACCCGCAAGGATCAGTTCGCATGGATCATCCACAGTGCACGGGGACAGGTCACGCGATATCTTCAGATCCGGTAGATGTTTCAGCTGGAGATCATTGGCAAGAATCTGATTGAATTCCATACGCACGGGATTGGTTGGAACCTGTTGAGAAGCGAGTTGATAGATGGCGCAAGGTTCGCGCAGCATGTATGAAAGATTCGTGCCGATGAATATCCGATAGGCGTTTATTCTTTTGTTCTTCGAGGCATTCGCGGCATCGAGTAATTCGTTGAGGCATTCGTAGCCCTGACCGCTTTCTATCTTAGCTTCGAGAAATTCTAGCCGAACAACGGTCGAGTCGAAACGATCCCAGTCTTCGAGTCGAAGTAGCTGATAGGACAATTCTCTCAGTTTTCTCCGGTTTAAATTTCTCCCGGAAATTCTATTCCCGGAGTAAACGATTGGCTGACGTGGTACGTATCGATCTTCCAATTTTTCCAAACCGCTTCCATCTTTTCGTGTAATCGGCTTTCCATCGGCCCATTTTCCATCGAAGTAATCGGCGATCGCCAGACGAGCCTGTTTCTCGAAAGAGTTGTTCTGAAGATATCGTCGTTCAGCGGCTTCCCAGAACTGACGATGATACCATCCGTAGGCTGTCACACCGTCCACACCGCGTTCCATTAGGTATCCTCCAAGGTCATTCCGTACACGGGTCCAGAGCAGAGGTGGAATGCGACGGAACGGTGGGATCCACCAGGCGTAGACTTCTTCCAGCACGTCGTCATCACAAGAGAGGATGTCTTCCAGCTCACTGACCGAGAGACCGTTCTTAGCGGCAGTGATGTACACAAACGCGTGGGTCACCAACCTTTGCATTAAACATTCAACAACGAATTATTAACAGTGCACAATCTTAACGATAGAACTTTTTCAGTTGTTACACTCCCATCTGGAATCTAGCTTCGCGGTGCGTTAAAATTTGATGAATTACTGAGTAGTAGAAATTTTATATTAAACGGTCCGACTACCAACTTACAGGGAAATCAACTGCTGGAACAATTCAATACATTCACAGCTCTGAAATCGAATCATGAATATATGTTAAGTTTCATTTTCGACATAACCCTTGCCTCTTTCACAATGTAAGCACTAAAATGTAATGTTTGTGTAAAACTCACCGTGAGCCGTAGCGAGCTTCTATGCGGTCGAAGAGTAAGTCAATCAGTCCGGAAACATCTCCCGGAAGTGCTCCGACTTCCGTGAATGATTTCCATCTGACAGCGACATCCGCAGCGAGTCTCAGGTACAGCGGCAAGGGACACACCTGGAAGTACTTGAGTACCGTCTCCCTCTGACTCTCCGAAAGAGTTCTGCCCGCTGCCTTCATCATACTATCCAATATCTGAGGCCCTTCCACGCTGCTCAACGGCTCCACCTCTAAGAGATTGCTTGCCGGGACGAAGCTGCGTAGTGTATCGAGGCTGGGCCCGGGTAGAGTCGACACGATGACGTGTACGTGTGGCGGCAGTGGCAGCTTCAACGACAGCCATTTCAGATTCCGCGCGAAATCCTCATTCGTCAGCTGATCGAGAGAGTCGAGAATAATCAGCAGCGGTTTCTCTTCCGTAGCAAAGCCGAGACATTCTTGATAGCAACCAATCAACTCTTTGTATGAGTCAGGTATCCTTGTGACGTCATGGTTGTAGATTCTTGTTATTTGAAGACAGATGCTATGAAGAACGCTTTTCGCTGTTGACGACTGAGCGCTGGTTCCCAGAAATCTAAGGATAATCGCTGGACGTTTGGACAGATTTATTTTCATGGAATTCGCAGCAGCGACTGCCATAAGAGCAGTCTTACCGCACCCGGAACTGCCGTGAACTGCGAAGACGTGGCTGCTTCCCGAGGAAGGAGTTCCGAGGTATTTGGCAAGATCTTTCTGGAGAGATTCCCGTCCAACGAACGTGGAAATCTTTTCCAAAGCAATCGAGCGATGATGTAGGATTTCGTTGAATAGCTCGTCGATGACGTAGTGGTGCTTGTGCTGATAGTTGTGCAGTATTGATGACGTCAGACGCTCGCAGAGCAGATCGCAGACATGTCGGATGTACTGGGCGACAGACTTGGAGTCGTTCTCCTCGTATTTCATCTCCACAATGACAGAAGATGGTAGTACGTTAACGAGCTATAACGTAACAAAACAGAGCAACTCATTTAATTTAACATTGGCTAGTGAACCGAGCGCTATTATTGTTAATTAATAATTTAATTAAGAAGTTATTAAATTAAGAAGCTAGATGATTAATATTTTGGTTAAATTCATGGTTTAATTAAATAGCTAGCTCTTTTCTTATATGAATAATATAAGAAAATCATAATAGAAACACTGGTATACAAGAAATGCACTCTGCAAATAGGGAACAAGAGAGGAAGATACCGGATTTCAGATTAGTCGAGGCCGTGTTGGTTACTGTTGAATAAAAATTATATTCTAACTTTTCGAAATGCTGAGCTTCAACTGACAAAATTAGGAAGAAAAAATGTATAGCTTATGTCAAATTAACTGCTTACAATAAAATTAAAGTTAATATATTTGTCAACATATTTTTAATGTATCATATTATGCACATGTTAAATGTTTATAAACCATTAAGTGTTCAACGTAGGATGATTTATGGCATTGAAACTTTGCCTGTCAAGATGAAGCAGATGCAGGTTGTGGAGAGCATTGATGACATGTTGGCGATTTGGATATTTGAGTCTCTTTCTCTTAGAGACAGTGTGGGCCTTTTCTTGGAGATTGACTGCGAACTAGTGAGCAACGTGATGGTAATCTGGGCGCCTTGAATTTGGCTGATTGCCAGACGCTGTGGACTGAGATAGTTTTTACGTGTCTCAAGAATGAAATAAACTGACTGAGCTAAGGTGTAATACTCGATTGTTCTGGTTTGGTAGAGAGTTAGAACAGATGTAGACATAATTGAATGAAGTATGCACATTATATTCATTGAACGAAACAAGTTAATGAAGAGGATAGGATTGAAAGCAGGCGTACACAACTGCACACTAGGTCATAGATACGAGGAAAAGAGGCATTGTTGAGAACTTTAAAGTTTGAACCCTTTCTGGAAAAACTGATACTATGTGCCGATGACGATAAAAATTCCTCTCTCTCTATAGCTTCACAATATCATTTCAACCGTATGAATGTGACGTCACTGATGAGCTTATATCCAACCTTGCTGTAATTAAGCCGTGCCAGTAAGTCAACCCTATGAATGTGACGTCACTGATGAGCTTATATCCAACCTTGCTGTACTTAAGCCGTGCCAGTAAGTCAACCCTCTGAATGTGACGTCACTGATGAGCTTATATATCTAACCTTGCTGTATTTAAGCCGTGCCAGCAAGTCCTGGGCTTCCTTGTCCAGCAAGTTGTCCACCACATCCACCAGGTGTCGATGAAGATGAAGCGGTGACGTCACCTGAGCCAGATCGCGTTCCACCAGCATCACCTGAGAGGAACGCGCCTCGTTCTCCAGAACACCTCCATGTATTTCCAGTTCCGTCACGGAGACGAAGTACTTCTCAGCGGCAGCAGCTGGCAGACACTTAGTGGCAGCAGAGCGCAGCTGCTTGTGTAACTTGTCGACATCGGCGTCCCATTTCCTAGCGTCCTCAGACTTGGCGCGAAGAACGAAGATCGGAGGGATGGAATTGTTGTCCCTTTGAAAGTAGGTGAGTAGCAATGAAGCCGCTTCTTCACTCTCAGCTTTTAAGGACGCAAGTAAAAGTTCAAATTCTGTGCATTCGATCTGAGATGGGCAGGGTCGGTAGCCATATTTGTTGCCGAGCACGCAGAGAAAAGCAGGTCCAGCGCTCGACTGAGTACACCTGCACCGAGCAACACAAAAACATCAGCCAATCAACAAACAGATACGTCACATTACGTCATGAACATATATTAATATACTGTGACTAGGTTAAAAGTGGAACACAAAGTAAGCCTTAATTACTGCTTCAAAACTTGGCTCATGTTCAATAAACATTCATTCAAAGCGTCTAACGTCAATTTACATCACACTAGATAGTGCACTGCGAGGGTCCTTTTCTTGTGCATGCTATAATTATCGAAGCAACTTCGACTATAGATACCATAGCAACTTTTGAAAGATTTATTGAAAAATTGTACATG
>JAQFYQ010003268.1:0-10828 GCA_034694885.1 Buchholzia appendiculata
AGAGAGAGAGAGAGAGAGAGATAAATCTACTGGAACTCAAGTGGTGTAGTGGTCAAGTAGTCCAATGCTCAGACTCCTGAAGCTCGAGGTCATAGTTCAGCCTGATAGAACCTGTTTGAGAGAAATTACCTGAGCCATAAATATCAGCATAGCAAAGTTGTACTCACAGCAGCTGTGCAGCAGCTTAATCCTTGCTGTACCCAGCAGCTGTGCAGCAGCTTAATCCTTGCTGCACCTAGCAGCTGTGCAGCAGCTTAATCCTTACGTCCATCGTCTATTCAACTGCAATATGTTGCCAACTTCCCTTAGAACCATTGCACCATCGATCTTTGGAATAATCCAGCTGGAGTGGCTGACTTGCTGACCGAGTGGGATCAGAAGGTTGGCAGCCACTAGAACGATGTTCATGGCAATCCTCGACGTCATGGATTGCTGACGTCAAAGAAGAAGAAGAAGATGATGAAAAAGAACCCTTACTGTACTTAAATATGTCAGCAAATATATTTCATAAAGTTTTTGTGATTAAAAGGGACAAATACGATGGAGAGACTGACATGCTGTATTCCAACAAGAAATATGAGACTAAAAACTAGTGAACACTCCTGAGCGATGTTTCAAGTTGCTGTTGTTACTATAGTTCTCCGTGCCAGAAGTGAAAGACAGACAGTCTTGTCGTCACATGAAACAAAGAGATACAAGAAACATGGCGCTTGCGACCAGCTGGGGGCTAAATGTTAGACTAACAAGTAAAACACGACAAATCTGTTCATCAAGTCACGTCGCTTGACAAGTTTGACAACATAATAATCAGACAAATAGCAAGACTAAGAAGTTTTGACTGAAGGCAGGATTGGCTAAAGATGGAGGGGAGAATGAATGACTGAACGACAGAATCATGAAGGGGGGATTGGCTAAAGCTGGAGGGGAGGATGAACGACTGAATCATGAGGGGAGGATGAATGACTGAATCATGAGGGGAGGATAAACGACTGAAAAATGAGGGGAGGATGAATGACTGGAACATGAAGGCGAGGATGGGCTGGATCTCCCGACAACCCCCTCGGAGTCAACAACATGAGGTCATCCCGTAAGACTGTCTTACCTGAAAGAGGACTTGGGTAGTACGCCTCACCGCCCCGCTCTCCGTCGTCCGGGGGTGATGGGGAGAGTATTCCCATGAGGTCTCTCTGTTTCTTCTTCTTCCTCGACTTTCCCGTTGTCGTCGACATGAACTGGTGCATGCTGGGAGATGAGGCCGATCTGCTGTACTGCCCCTTAGTAACGGACGCAGCAGCAGCCAGTAACCGTGGAGACGGTGACCTAGACTTGCAGTCGCCTAGCAACAGACCAAGGCGACGTAGAAGGTCTGTCTGAGCGACATCCGGGGGCGGTGGAGCAGGCTCTGTGGTGCTACACTGCGTCACTGCTACAAAACGCAGACAAAGACATCACCGAATATAACACATTCTGCACTTTGCAATCAACTTTTCTAAACTAAAAGCATTCCATTTATCTCAATTATGACAAAATCAATTAGGTAATTGCCTAGAGCTTACTTTAATCATAGCAATAAAATGAATAGGCTATATACTGGAACATATTTTGGAATTGTTTTGGAGTGACCGAATAGGTCAGTCGTTACCGTTCGCGCCTCGCAGCGAAGAGATGGAGGGTTCGCCTCCCAGCAACGACTGATTGTGTTCGGTAGCAAACCTCGGCAAATTGTTAACACTCCATTGCCTGTACGGGAAGGACCTTTGGCCGCCCACCCGTGCTCATCTGACTTAGTGGATCAGTGGTTAAGTCAGGCGTAGTAATACGTAAAACAAATAGCCATCGCCAGGATCTGTCTTCGGACAGAGCACTATCATCATCATCATACGGGAACTAAGAACAAGATCAGGAAACACAAAGAAAATGCTAAAACCAAAGCAAGACAAACTATTGATTTTGCTCGGACAGTGTAAACTTAAATCAGAGAATACAATATAAAGCACTTACAATATAACCATATTACCTTTCTCTGAAGGTGGAGCGCGACTTGCCCGGACCGATGTCCTTGGAAACACAACTCTGTCCATCTTCACCTCCACGTTCGAATCCTTCGCTGAACTCTGAAACCTCTTCGTTAGTTCAGCGACCGACGGTCTTGGCTCTCTTTCGCTAGCATTATTGATCTGATCGAGACTTTCGGCAACGTGCAACACATTAAAGAACTCACTTGCTCCTCGCTCATCGTAGTTCGACATATCCGTTTCACGAGAAGTTCCAGACTCGAACTGATCTACACAGCTGAGCTCATCCTGAGCAGCCCCACTGCTGTGTACCCCAGCATGCAGGTACTTGCGCGGAGAATTCAGATTCCGTCTGTACTTGAGAACGGTCGCCGGAACCATCACACCGGCATCAAACGAAGAGGATCTCTCTTCCGATATCAACCGCTCACCGGCATCATGGCCGTTGTTACACCGATGACTGAGTACTGACGAGGAACGTTCGGGTGACATGACGAGAGAGTTTGGGGTGAAGGTGGTGGTGAAGAGAGGATCTCTTCTCATGTTTGAAGTCCGCCCAGTCGAGTAGCCAAAGTCTTGTTGCATCAGCTGCACCGCTGACTCGTCTACTGACTGACTGCTCTCATAGGAACCTTTCCTCATCTCAAACACGTTACCAGTCACATCCCCAGACAGTTCACCAGACAGTTCACCCATCCCAGCAGTGGACAGTTCACCCATGCCTCCCGACAGTTCACCGGTGCTGTAGCCAGTGTCATACCTATCAGTAAGAGAGTTCGTGACAGCACAGTCAGTTGTAGCACTGTGGCTGTTGGTAACCAACTCGGGTTCGTGCTCATCCAATCGAAGATCAGATACTGTAGGGCAAGCTTCGCTGACATCCAATAGTAAATCAGCTATGAAAGAAACACACAAACAAGCAAAATATTAACAGTATTATGTTTCACGTAACTAGCAAGTTCATTGCCTTTTATAATTCAACAAAGCCGACATGATGGTTAAGAAAAAGATCAGGGTTAATGACAACATCTCTCATGACAAGACCCCAACCTAAACAAGCTTAAGACCCCAATCTAAACAAGCATAAGAACACTGAAAGCTAAACCTAAACAAGCTTAAGACCCCAAACAATCACATGAAATTCGAATAGATATATGCACCTAACAGCCATGCTTCCACGATTCTTAACAGTTTGTGTTTGTTTCTATCTAAACAGTAAATTGTTGCATTAGCAAAAAGCTTTACCTACAATGTTTAAAAAGCAAGGCTGTATGAGGCACATCAAAGGTGCTGGCACAATGTATGAAAACAAGATTCAAATCACAAAAATAATTTAGTTGGCATCACTTCTGTACACTTCCAACGTACTATACACATGCAGTATAATTATGCAGAAGCAAGTTGTTTAAATCATACATATTCAATATTATGCAGAAGCAAGTTGTTTAAATCATACATATTCAATATTATGCAGCTGCAAGTTGTTTGCATAGACCCACAGTGCTGCAGCTGGTACTACAAGGCTCAACGTGAATAGCAGAGAAGCAGTAAACTCTGTAACACTGTGAGCCACACCCTGCTGTTATCACTCACGTAAAGTGGCGCCACTGGCGAATGAAAAGTAATGAAATAAATTCCACAGACCTGAGTTTGCTACTCAAGCATATCGAGTATAGGCTTAGCCATAATTCACAGTATTTAAAGCCCACAAAAACATTGACAAAACATAGAAAGTTAATATTAGAAGTGTTATAAAACTACATTGCATACAAATTCCAAATCAATAACCAATATCTAAGAACAACCATAACATAAAGTTGTCATAATCTAGTCAAAAACCCAAAAGCTCAAATATAAACAATTCCAATGCTGAAACAGAACTTGCATCCAACTCCAAATAACCCTGAAAATTCCATGCAAGCCGTGTCTTGACATTTAGATCTAGAAATATATTATTAGCCCACCCCCTCTGTTATCTTAAACTACATTCTGCACTGCTCGTAATTGTAAACTTCACCGACCGCTCTGCTTTTCTGAAAACGATTTAGAGATGCACAATGTTAACATCATACAACTTTCACTCACTTTTGTCTAACACAACTCACACTCAGTTTGCATACACTCACACACAACTCACATTCTATTAACTCATGTCAAAACTCACACAACTCACACTACAGTGTATCTTCATTCATATCTGAACTCACACAACTCACACTATCTTCATTCATATCTGAACTCACACAACTAACACTATCTTCATTCCTATCTGAACTCACACAACTTACACTAGCCATGTAGCCTATGCATAACGTTCATATAAAGCATAATACTATTAAGAAGGCAGCCAAATGTTGACCCTTACATTCAGCAAGCCGCTCTACCAACTTTACGTTGTCATCTTCAAGCAAGCCTTCATCGGTTCTCCGCACGGTTCTCGTCACGACAGTTGAAACTAACTCCCCTCCCACTCCTCGCCTCGGGCCCCTCCCACTCCTCACCCCGGGCCCCTCCCACTCCTCGCCCCGGGTCCCTCCCACTCCTCGTCCCGGGCCCCTCTCACTCCCCGCCCCGAGCCTCTACAGGCCCCCATCATACCGGGGCCTTTAGATGATTCTGGTAAACAAACCACAGTCAATTCTAGACACACTTTATGCAACAGTTATAAAACTCTCTCTCCCTCTCTGTATCCGGCTGTCTGACTATCTGTCTGTCTGTCTCTTTATTTGTCTCCCCTACTACTACTTACCATCATGTTAAACATTCTGAGTGGTCTTACTAGGAAATGAATCTGTTAGTCAGAATTCTATGACTGGTCACTAGTGACACAATACAACTGTCTGCAATACAGTTGTCTGAGGCTTGTCTCACTCTCCCACGCAGCACAACTGTCTGCAATACAGTTGTCTCCCTCGTACACAGCACAACTGTCTGCAATACAGTTGTCTCCCTCTCTCTCACAGCACAACTGTCTGCAATACAGTTGTCTCTCTCTCACACAGCACAACTGTCTGCAATACAGTTATCTCCCTCTCACACAGCACAACTGTCTGCAATACAGTTATCTCCCTCTCACACAATACAACTGTCTACAATGCAAGTTACAACTGTCTCCCACGATAGACCGATCACACAGTACAACGACACAATGAGAAAGTAAGGCAAGAACTCAGACTCTGTCGCTTCAAGCCTTCACCTGAATAATGTCAGTACTGCAAACAATTGCCACTCAACAAGATACATGAAGAAAAGTATACCCTAACCTCACCCTGTCCATATTCCACTAGCAACCTTAGACCATAATTTTCAACCTGCCAAATGCAGTTAGAAAAGGTTTGTGCCGAATCGAAACTCACTAATCACCGGACGTCAGGACTAACAGGCACAGGCGTGCATGCACAAACACCCTGGAGATAATGCTTAAACAATAACATCAATGCTTAATGCTTAAAATGTTTCATTTCTGCACAAACATAATGTAAACAACGTTGTAATCTTGATTTTGCAAAACTTGTAAATGTTCACAGAAAAATATATGTTAATTGATAAGTTTACACTTGATTGCTTTTTCTTTGGAAGGAAAAACAATCGAAGTGTTCTTAATTTTCTCTATTGATATTAAACAATTCGTTGTCAATCTTCTTCCTATATCGCACGCGCAGCTAGATTGCAACTAATGAGATACATACTTACCGATACAAGCAGAAAATGTATGAAGATAATATATTCAATGAATAACATCTAGGTGCTACATCCAAATACTGTTAGCCGCACGCATCTAGCATCCATGCAGACTATGATCTAGACAATTCTTGATCATATCTGTTAGTCTGGCTATCAAACACAACATGCGCCACGGTTTCATCACGCAACCCATCTTCTACTCCTCCTATCTGATAAGAAGCTCAAAGTTCTAATCCAGAAGAAGAACTCGGAAGCCTCGCTGAGATGTTGCACCCGAAGTCCCGAACTGAGTCCATCAAGAAAGAGTTCGTCGTTGTTTAAACCGATCTCCGCAGACAACGATAAGCATAGCTACTATTTAGCTAGGCTATAATTCAATTATAAAAGAGTAGCGACTGTTGCAACTTGCTACAGTACATTTAGTCTATAGATGGTATGTAGAGAGGCTGATGATAAATCTATTACAGGCGACGACAACAACAAGTCTAAAACTTCAACGAGAGAGAGAGAGAGAGAGAGAGAGAGAGAGAGAGAGAGAGAGAGAGAGAGAGAGAGAGCGGACTGGACTGTTGATGTAAATACCTCTAGTGCAGTACTGCTGGTGGCGGCCCGCTGTGCTAAGTCTAAAATGACTGCTCAGCTTTTTTACAGAGCATCCATTCACACCGAGAGAACTCATTCTGACCTCCTCCTCCTCCTCCCACTTATCTTACCCCCCACCCCCTCTCTTTCCTGTCTCCTCTATCAGTACTATTTCTCTCTGTCTCTCTCGCTCTCTCTTTTTCTCTCTTCTCTCTTTCTTTCTTTCTCTTTGAAAGCAGATAGATGATCTGTAATTCTGACTGATTCTGGTAGAGTGTTCCATACGGATGCTGACGCACGTGTAAATGCTCTGGATCCCAGGGCTGAGGCACGCGTTTCATACTTCTCAGAAGAAGAACGTTATCCACTTACTAACTTACTACCTTCTAAAATTTCTTATTGACTTTCCATTCTTTTCAATTATCTTCTTCAACCAATACTTGAATCTACACTGCGCATGGTCCCGTTTCTACTTCTTTCTCTCTTGGCTTTGTTTCTTTTTAACCAACACAGTTTTTCCACCGGACCTTTCTTCCACAGTTTATTCCTACCTCCACAGTTTATCCCTCGGCAGACACGCTCGCTGCTCTGTTTACACAACGCGCAACACCTATTAGCAATGCAGCAAGATTTCTAGGAAGAGAGATAAAAAGCTGATAGAGATACTGATCAACTCCATCTCTCTGCATCCTCCCCTCGTTGTTTCTGCAACTTTCACACTTCTTGAACTTCATGGCACTCTAATTCTCTTTCTCTACTTACACTCCTAGATAGCTCTTCTCACTTCACTCCCTCTCGCACTTCACTCCCTCTCGCACTTCACTCCCTCTCACACTTCACTCCCTCTCTCACTTCACTCCTTCTCTCACTTCACTCCTCTCTCTCTCTCTCTCTCTCTCTCTACACTCCTCTCTCACTAACACTCCCCCATCCTATTCTTCCTCTACTTAACGTCAGTTTCATCGTCCGCATCGTGCTATCAGATATCTACCCCTCAATTTGTTTGTGTTTCGGCTAATCGTTCTCTGGTATCTCTTGTCTAATGGTTTTAGGTTTGAAGGACGCCCGTGCTACTCCTCGCTCTGCACGCCCTATTCTCTGAAAACACTTTTTGTCTCTCAAACATCTGCAGCAACGTTCCACACAGCTTCTTCTTCCCCCCACAAGAACAACAACAAGAGCAGTTCACGTGGTGCTAGAAACACACTCATGGTCATCCAATGCACTCACTATAGTGACGTCATTAAATTGAAATCAGAACCAATGTCATTAGATTCAGTGACGTCATTACAGTTAAGTCAGTGACGTCTTTAGAGTCAGTGACGTCACTAGTCAAGTCAGTGTAATAAACAATCACCAGCATACCTAATATTACGTATTGCAGAACAAGCTTTTCAATGCGTTAAAGAGGTAACTCGACTTTCCACAGAAAGGCAAGCTTGAGGAAAAAACAACAGTTCACGTCAAAAATGTTCGCCGGGGAATGAACAGGAAGGGAGGGGAAATGAGCGTGGAGGGGGAGGGGAAGATTAATAGGGAGGGAGATGACCTCTTCAAATAAGTTTTCACTAGCAAAGTATAAACACAAATAAAATATTCTGTTTTTGAGATTAGGTTCACATTGGTTCATAGCCAAACTCATACGTAATCGTTACTGGAACTATTGCAGAATTTGTACGCCCCGGGTTTGCATACAATACAACATACCAGCTGGCATTTTGTATTGTATGGCTTAACCATAACAAAAACTACAAATCCTAAGCTTAACCATAAATCCTAACGACTACATACAATTGAAAATCTTAACTACAACATATACATATACATAACATAACAAAACAAATCCATATGCATAAACAATATTTACATATTTACTGTATACATTGAAAAATATACAGGTCTCTGTTTTTGTTTATCATGTGAAATGGCGAATGCATTTTATAGAATCAGTAGACACATGTTGCAGAGATACCACAGTTTAGTTTATTAGACGTACTTGACGCACTATGCTATGTTGAAATTAAATTTTCTGTTTGAGGTTGTAAAATACAGACAGAACCGTTTGCTTTGTCCGGAAATAAAACAGGTTAGTTTATTTAAGAGCCGATTTTTTGTTTAATTGCTCCTGAGTCAGTACAACAACGCTGTTGGAAGGGGGGGGGGGGGTTAAAGACTTGAGGGGGGCACTAAAAACAGCTGGCAAGAAGCTACTGCTAATGTTACTACCGCACTTATGCACCGACCCATAGGCGGCACCACACGTTTTGGTTTGGGGGTATGAAGAGAACAACGTGACGAGAACTGGGGGGGGGGGGCGTGGGGGGGGGGCGGTAGAGACGAACCAAAAAACATTGATGAGCGAGGTGGGTAGCTTTTTCGACGAGAGGGGCAGGGGGTGACGGACCATAAAACTTTTCCCACTCAAAATTTGGAGGGCTTAGCCCCCGCCCCAACTCTCTGATAAGCGCCGCCCATGCACCGACCGATGATCTATCGATCGATTCGTCTCAACGAACGACGGCCAGCATTATTTATGTCTCTATTATCAGCCTGTAACACAGATACCCAGGCTGTTACAGTGAAGATGAACTGTCTATTATATTGACTGTCTATTATATTGACTGTTTCTCTAACTGTACCAACAGTCACTAGTAGAGCAGACGGGTTGGCGGGATGATGACCCGGCATATTTCCTGCACAGCTCACACGTAACGACCCGACCAACCAAACACAGTAGTGGTAGCACTGGCTGGCATACCTTTGATGCATACAACCCGGCCAAGTGCGCACAGTAGTGGTAGCACTGGTTGGCATACTCTTGATGCATACAACCCGGCCAAGTGCGCACAGTAGTGGTAGCACTGGCTGGTAGCATCTCTTTGATGTTGAGAGGTAGGGAATTATATAGCGCTCTTGATGTCCCACTGTTACTGTATAAAATACTAATCACCATCTCACCAGTAAGAACAACAAGTCTCTATTTTAGAGATTAAATGGGGGGTCCTACGGAGGGGGTCCTGCAAGGGGGTGGGGGTCATAGGGAGAGGGGTCCTGCAAGGGGGAGTTATACGGAGGGGGGTCCTGCAAAGGGGGAGGGCCATACGGAGGGGGATCCTGCAAGGGGGAGCTTAAGTTGTGACTGTTTTGTTCATTGAACTGTACAGTGTGACTTTGAAGTTCTTTGAAGCTTACATCACAGGAATCTGTTCCTACTATATTATTATTATTTATTTTTTGTATTTACTCAGGGTCAGGCCGGAAGTGTGCTCCGCACGCGACAGCTTATGAAACTTTACACAGATGCACCGGCATTCCTTAACATAGCACCAACCCACAACATTTCATCCATACACCCTCCCCCCCTACAACATTCTACAACCCCTCCCCTTTCCTACATCCTTGTTGCTGCCATAATAAAAACTCATATTCACCTCTTCAGTAGTGAAGCTACAGAGAAATGCTGTCAATAGATTTTGTGTAACAGTATGTGACAAATCTCTATCATGATAATTTACCAGTATTGATTTTTGGGTACTAGTCTCAAAAATAATGCCTCATGCCTCAGCAAGGCACAAAGCAAGTCTCAAACATAATGCCTCAGCAAGGCACAAAGCAAGTTTCAAACATAATGCCTCATGCCTCAGCAAGGCACAAAGCAAGTCTCAAACA
The DNA here is from genome assembly GCA_034694885.1 of Buchholzia appendiculata. Taxonomy (NCBI): domain Eukaryota; kingdom Metazoa; phylum Annelida; class Clitellata; order Enchytraeida; family Enchytraeidae; genus Buchholzia; species Buchholzia appendiculata. The sequence goes on from JAQFYQ010003268.1 coordinate 9,951, forward strand.
TAATGTCTCAGCAAGGCACAAAGCAAGTCTCAAAACATAATGCCTCAGCAAGGCACAAAGCAATTCTCAAACATAATGCCTCAGCAAGGCACAAAGCAAGTCTCAAACATAATACCTCAGCAAGGCCGAAAGCAAGTCTCAAACACAATACCTCAGCAAGGCACAAAGCAAGTCTCAAACATAATGCCTCATGCCTCAAGGCACAAAGCAAGCCTCAAACATAATGCCTCAGCAAGGCACAAAGCAATTCTCAAACATAATGCCTATGCCTCAGCAAGGCACACATGTAAACTGCTCCGTCTTGTCCACAACGCACTCTATATATCGCGCAGAAACCGATATATCCCGCCGCGAAACAATTCTCTCTTTCTCCACGCCGACATTTTAAAAAATCATATTGCAAATAAAACTCTAAACCACCGTGCCGCGGTATATAGAGCAATTATTTGATAACGCATCTCGGCCGGTCAGCTGTCGATCCTAACCGGGTCAGTCGAGAAATACGAGTCGTGAAGAGTCTGGCTGCAGTTCAAGATAGCGGGATATCAGATGAGACGGGTAGAAGGGCAGATATTCAACAGCACAATGGAAAGGTCCTTAGAGAATCTCAAGACTGAGTCCAACTGAATCCTCAGGACTCGGTCCAGCTTGACCTTCGGGACTCGGTCCAGCTTGACCTTCGGGACTCGGTCCAGCTTGACCTTCAGGACTCGGTCCAGCTTGACCTTCAGGACTCGGTCCAGCTTGACCTTCAGGACTCGGTCCAGCTTGACCTTTAGGACTCGGTCCAGCTTGGACTTCAGGACTCGGTCCATCTAACTCTTAGGACTCGGTCCATCTAACTCTTAGGACTCGGTCCATCTAACTCTTAGGACTCG
>JAQFYQ010003269.1:0-10826 GCA_034694885.1 Buchholzia appendiculata
ACAACCTGTCATGCAAACTTTGCACTCAAACCCTGTATTCTCCAATGGGAGCTTTCCTTTCAATCCACTGCATTTCCGATGTACCCATTTTGTACACTTGGTACACTGAATTGACCTAGCACCTAAGCCTTCCTTACACACCGCACATGGATATTTAACTGAAATAAATTAAATTAATAATAATTAAATTAATTAAATTATTAATAATTTAAATTAGTTAACCAAGTAAAAAAACTCAAGTTTAAAAAATCTAACATCATGCCTGCTTGCTAAAATTATTACTAATTATAATTCTATAACAAAACAAAACACTTAATGCAACAAAACATAAAAAATTAAACATCATCAATATGATGAAGAACCGAATATCCGAACTTGTTTCACAAAATAGATTAGCGCATCCGGTTTCTAGTAAACCTAAAAGCTCAATTCTAACACAGCCTTCAATTCAAATAAGTATTAGGAATAAAGAACAACAAAACTGAAGAATAATAATAAACATATCAAAATTAGTAAAGATAGCAAATACTAAAGAACCAAATAAACTAACTAGACGTAGTTCCTCACTGATAAAGAGCAGTTCTGCAATATCTCTCCACTACTTTTGTTTCAAATTTTATGGTCATAAAAATTAAATATCCACAAATCAACATTTTAAATAAAATTGGTTCAAATTGACACCAAAAAACTACTTAACTCCATTACCAAGGTTATAAAAATAGAAATAAATTACATTAATAAGACAAAATATATATTATATACCCTAAGAACAAAATAATCACAAAATCGCCTATATAGTGAATAATGTAAAATTTCAATAATATAAAAATTTCACTTTTCACAATAAATAAAAGAAATGAACTCACTTTTCACAATAAATAAAAGAAATGAACTCTACCTAACAACAACATTTATATTAATATAAATTATAATAACAAACTAAATCAAAAACACCTCTCCAATACAAAATTTATTCATAATAGCAAGTTGCCTATGACATGCGTTAAATCTAATAGCAAAAACAAAACATATAACGATCACAGAAAAACTATACAACAATGGCCCCTCAAAATAGCGGATCAAAAATTACTCGCTGAGAAAAAACGATTCTGCACTCTAATCACGGAGCCCACACTGAACGGGAGAACGGCTGTATTTAGGATTCAGAGGCTTGCTAACAATGTCAGTAATGTCGCTCAATTGTAGGCATCGATTAACGTCACATAATTTTCACATTAACAAAAACACTTGTAGATTATATTAAATTTAACCTGCAAACTAACATCAATACTAAATGTAAGAAAACAAACAGCTGTACTGTCCAATATCGAGCATTACTACAGTACAACAGTTTCTATTCTATCAAAATTACATCATTTACCTTGCAGAGTCAATTTGCACAAAACAATAAATAGTACGTGCATTCTTAATTCCCAAAATACTCATCACTGTGTGAATGTAGTCAGTCAAATGTGAAAGTTCACTGCATAATCAATTGCACACACAACGTCCTATGTCTGCCTTGCCTGTCCAGTGTAACTTTTCTCAGCCCTATTCACTGGCTGGCCCTTTTACAATATTATAAGCCAATATTCCCATTTGAAGATATTCATATTTTCGATGGAAGTATCCAGACGTTCATCAATAATTTCTAGAGTCAGATTTTTTGGCCAAAAATATGTAGCAAAAATACTGATCACAAATTCACACGCGCACACTGCAAACTAAATCATTAAACTTTAGAAATGTCATGACAAACAATCGCAGCAATAAACAACTGTATTGATGAGGGTATAAAAGAAGCCTAGAACTGACCAGGAGCCTGCTGCTGCTGGTCTGGACGGAAAGGCGTGCAGAAGCTGCTGCTGCTGCCCAGCTGCTGACAGCTTCTCTCCCTCCCAGCAGCAGCTGCCGAGTCATACATGTATCTGGGCAGCCCAGCTGTTGACAGCTGGGCCTTCTGCAGCAGTTCCAGCAGACTGTTCCGTTCCTCGTCCATGACACGAGGTGGGAGAGACGCGAGTGGGGGAGAGGAGGCGGTCTGTGGGGAACGCTGTCCACTGATAATATCTGTCAATCAAGATTGACAAATGTTGTATAAACGTAACACAACATACTTTTATATATATAAACAAAATTATATAATTATATTATATATATGTCGATTGATTAAGTTCTCAAATGTCATATAACAGGGAAATATTTTCAGGTCCCATGAGAACAATGGAAAGCTTGGTCGACATGAAACGATTCTTAAACTGACAATACAGTTTCGCACAGAATTTCCTACAGCATCATCATATGTGGGAGCACGACTTTATAACAGACTAAGCATGATCCTCCATGTGATCGACAATGAGAGAAATTAAATTGTTGGAGCTATGAAAAGCATCCGGCAGCTGAAATTTGCTTCAGTCGAATCTAGATGCCAAATGCATACACTCTGCTGAATTGATTTAGAGTGAGTGTGTTTGTCATCAATTCCCTGATTGCTACGGAAGAAGTAATTAGCAACATTCAAATGTTACAGTAGCACGTTTAAAGTGCAGCCAATTTGGGAGATAAATGATGATGATGATGATGATGATGATAATTATGAGGATAATCATTTAAGTTCCGTCACAAATAAACTCTCATTAACAAACTGTCAATACAAACTTTCCCGCAAAATTACTATTTAAATCATCATTAACAACATTAATCATTAAAACAAATTTAAATAGTATGTATTTTATCATTGCGAAGCGTTAATATAATAACTTGAACATCAACTTCACGGAGTAAATTCGACACGGAGAAAAACCAAACCATCAATAGGGTTGAATACGTACACAGCGAGTCAGCATCACTCACCGTTAAGGTAGTTGAACTCATCCGCAACGACGGACGACCGACGGGAGTCCTGGCAACTGTTGCCATGACTACCAGCGACGGGAAACCACTGCTGAAAACGGCTGCAATGCTCCGTCGTGGATGGATGAGCAAAACCCAGAATCTCCTGTCAGAAACAGATTCAAAGCTTTACTTGGCTAACACAAACACACACACACACACACAAACTACTTGCTCTTCTCTTCCTTTCTGTTCCACACCAGTATTGATTAATAGTTTCTAAAAAAGTGTCTTTTGCCAAACGAAACAAGAAATTCAGTTGAACATATTTCATATAATCCTTATATATGTTATAATCCTATAATGTTCTAATGTTCTAATCCAGAAGGTACTTATAGTTTGTAATGTACTAATAGTTTTAAAGCTACTTATAGTTTGTAATGTACTAATAGTTAAAGCTACTTATAGTTTGTAATGTACTAATAGTCAAAGGTACTTATAGTTTGTAATGTACTAATAGTCAAAGGTACTTATAGTTTGTAATGTACTAATAGTTAAAGCTACTTATAGTTTGTAATGTACTAATAGTTAAAGCTACTTATAGTTTGTAATGTACTAATAGTTAAAAATACTTACAGTGAACTTTCTAAAGATCACATCTACCTGATTACGCTACTAGTAATAAAATAACTTACATTGAAATCAGGCAAATTATCGAACATAAAGAAGTCGTTGAAATCGAACACGCTTGGTGGCTCTGGCTTTCTCCTCGCAGCCTCGCAGACTGGAGTCGTTTCTTCACTCTTCTCCGGCACAGTCATGTCCCCACAGTGGACCACAGCATCGACAGCATCAGATTCCACTAGAGATGTCTCTGATGCATCAAACAACAATAAAAGCTTAATTAAAATCTGATTCCCAGCATCTATCACCTGTTCATTATTAACTTCCACGGGTGAAAAATAACTATCTATCGCCATCATCGTCATCATTTATCGCTCAGCCTGGCATTGTTCGCAATTAGCACTAGGGCGAAAAAAATTCTCCTGCAATTAGAAGGAAATTGCTCAAAGCATGCTTACTGCCATTAAATTTACTGCCATTAAATTAACTTTTTTACTAAGATAGATGATCATAGCACACTCTACATATAGCAGCCATCACAGCTTGTAAATCTACCAGCTTGTGCATCTACCAGCTTGTGCATCCACCAGCTTGTGCATCTACCAGCTTGTGCATCTACCACCTTGTGCATCCACCAGCTTGTGCATCTACCATCTTGTGCATCTACCAACTTGTGCATCCACCACCTTGTGCATCTACCAGCTCGTGCATCTACCACCTTGTGCATCTACCAACTTGTGCATCTACCACCTTGTGCATCTACCACCTTGTGCATCCACCAGCTTGTGCATCTACCACCTTGTGCATCTACCAACTTGTGCATCTACCACCTTGTGCATCTACCACCTTGTGCATCTACCACCTTGTGCATCTACCACCTTGTGCATCTACCAGCTTGTGCATCTACCAGCTTGTGCAATGTGCATCTACCTAGTCTCCTTCAACAGTATGAATTCACAACTATATGAGTTGAATATTAACAGGAAGCGACATTTCAATTCTTTTTTTACATACACATTTTATATTGTCGAATATAAGATGGGATGATCATTAATTTCTCTCCTGACAAGGAAATTCATTAAAATTGACACAGACGAAAACCAACTTTCCTTCCTGATAGGGCGAAAAACAGACATCAAATATTGACGATGACTTATATTCTATCGTAAAGAGAAACATCGTAAAGTTGAAACCTGTAAAAGTGTTGTCTGCAGGATTCTCGGCAGCCGTCTCACTTTGGTGCTGGCTAGGAATCTTGTCCTCTGTTGTTGGCACATCCGTCACAATCCCCTCGCTTCCCCTGCAGTCTGTCAAACTTTGCGCAGACTCCCGGTCGACCGGGTCGAAACCGTGCAGCTCAACCGTGTCATCCCTGCTCGATGGACCGGAGGCGGACCACTCCGGTTCATGTGGAGTCCGTCTGGAAAAGTTCTTGTGTCTGTCGCTGTCCCTGTTGCTACTCCAGCCGTAGTCCGTCTGCAATGCATCACGTTCAATCCAATAATTACCAATTCACACTTCAATATGAAGCTCAAGCATTTTTCCATCTTATAAGATTAATTATATTCTAAAATACAAAAGCCTTACCACTGATATATGTTACACATTTATCATATTAATAATCTATTAGTATGTATATTACTGTTACACTGTAGACAATGTCTAACAAGTCCCTAGGATCTTCTTTTGGAATAGCTGGAAATTTTGAAGTAACCAAAACCGTTCCATTGTAACTTCGATCATGCCAACAAACAAACAGTTGGACCACACTAAATGCATCCAATGTCCTACACAACACAGTGCAATAACTTATCACAGTAGTCTTGTAGTGAATCAACAATGCTCACATTTATTAGATTGGAAAGTATCATAAGATGGACAAACCTCTCAACATATGAAAAAATAAAAATGTGAGCTTAAGACAGAATAAAAAGCCAAAGGCAGTAGCCAGTGCTAATCATTCAGAAGATGAAGATGACACACGATGATGATGATGATGATGATGACACACGATGATGATGATGATGGCATGTAATGATAATGACCATCCAGGGCTGTAAATACTGAGTAAACCATGTACACCAAGTAGCCTACCTTGCCTCCCCTCCCTAGCCTCTGATGATTGCCTGTCCTATCACGATCGCGCCAATCGTTCTGTTCACCGTGATTGGGCGAGTCAGCGTCTCGTCTCATTGGCCGGTTGTACGGAGGATACGAGTCCTGCGCTGTGATTGGATCCTTTCTGCTGCTAGCGAAAGTCCTCTCGTTTCTGCCCGACGCATGTGTGCTGTGCTGCGCGTGTGTGCTGTGATCCAAGGAGTTCTGCTGAGACAATGGTCTCACTCTACCACCACCGCTACAATATACATACAGTTACATACCTCATGAGCAACTGGTTACAATTACAAGCTTCCAACCTACATTACTTAAAACAAAATAAATCTATGTAGTGGAAATGACTTTGACACTGTACAGTGATACACAACAAATCATAGTCTTTGTCTAATCAAACCTCAACATAATGCAAGTATGTATATTGTACACATCAGCGCAATGCGAAACAACATGTGATTCGTTACTGCTTTTCAATATAAATCGTTCCATCAATTGTTTTGTCTATAACTGTTTGACAATAAGTTTATAGCAACAATTTTCTCAAATATTATACCATCAAATAATAATAACTTAGCAGAGAGCCCAACTTGATCTTGATCATAACCTTTATATTTTGTACACAATGCTATATATACGTGCGACAGATCAGATTTAAGTCTTATTCAAAGCTGCGGTAAAAAAACTCACATATCTCGTTTCCCATCGGAAGAAGCTGAAAGTTTGAACGACGAGTTGACGACTACGTGACAGCCGGTGCCGCAGCCAGCGCCCCTCTGACAGCCGGTGCCGCAGCCACTGCCTCTCTGCACGCCGGTGTGACAACCAGTGCCGCAGCCACCGCCCCTCTGAGAGACAACATGACAGCCGGTTCCAAAGCTGCTTCGTTGAGGACCAAGGATGACCTGAACATCATCCTCACTGTCAGTCGACTGGACACTACACGACGTGATAGCGTCAGCTGTAACAGATCAGGGGATATATTATACACGTGTGAACTGTGCACATACACATGCATACTGATATACGTGTGCACATATACATCAACAAGCATGCATACTGATATAGTTGCAATTCATACAGCAAGAAGAATGGTGTTCAACAAGTATATACAAATGAACAATTATATATGCAACAAGTATATAAACCACCAAGTATATAAACCACCAAGTACATAAACCACCAAGTATTACAACCGATACATCAACAAATACTGCATAACCATTTGGCTTCATTGTCCATGCGTCTTGTTTAATACTGGTCATTTGCCTTAACTACAAAATATTTTATCAGTAAAAAACCGACTGGCATCAAAACAAGCACAATTCATAAATAAACAGACACATATATTTTTAATAGCCTGGTGCGCTTACAATTCTTAAAAATCTGCCTTAAGCGTGAGATGAGCATGCTTTCAGATAACTTGCATTTCCTGGAAAAATTTTCATTAGACATAAGATTAAGTTGCATCGACCCACTTAGCTCGAGTCTGCCTGTCAGCCATTTGTTTCTAATCACGTAATGAAACCTTTTTGGCAACATCCACAACACTATAAGAAAATTGCCGCTCTGGACGATAAATAATGATACAATACAAAACTTGATAATACGCACAGGTTTCAACAATAAGAGCTGAACCAGAGGCGTGGGGGGAAAGCACTGTGCCAGTAGTTAAATGTAGTATCGAACAAGTTTGTCCTAAGATCCTGCTTAAAGATTGCAAAAGATAAGGTTCGGAGTATTTCATCACTTAGTTCATTCCATATCTCAGAAGCAGCAAACCTAAAACCTAAAGATTATAATGATGTTTGTTAGAAGTACACGAGTAATAGAATGAGATCAATAATGAATTACACGCCAGTTAATGCTAAGAGCTGTAAACCTTATCTCTGTAAACAGTTCATGAAGCAACAAGAGTGAGAATCATAAGTGTACACTAACCTGAGTTGTGCAGCTTAGTCGACAACTCAGTCGAGCCTGGAGAGTTACACCTGCCCCTAGAGTAGAGTGAGTGTTGCCTTGACAACAAGCCGTCTCTACCTGTCAACAAACTGCGATGCCATCTCTCAGGGTCCCAGCAACCGTCGAACCTGTACCAAACAATAGCATCAAGCATGCACAGACAATGTAAACTAGTGTCATACCGATACAATCAATGTCAACAGTAAGCCAGTAATAAACTCGTACAGATAGCATCAAACATGTACAGACAATGTAAAGTAGCATCTACTTCACACAACAAGCAATACAGATACTGGTCAATAAAATAGCAAGCCCAATGTGCACCGGGTAAAAAAAACACTGTTGGACTTATCTTGATGTCAGAAACGGCAAAAAGATTCACCAGAATGAAGGCAAATTTTAAGACTGTGATGAGTTTCAGATGTTGTTCATGTAGGTTTCATTTAAAATAGCCGACAACATCTCTTGCTAACATCTACTCCGTGCAGAAAAATTGACAACTGTGTTCACAAAATTAAATACTTATGAGTATGATCTAATTTAATTGCAATAAAATTAATTGAAAACGTACGACTCGTGGTCGGCACTCAGATTTCCCGGTTTCAGTTTTGACAACTGGCAGTCTTGCATCTGTACCAGATCAGCCTGCACAACACACACACAGCATCACAAGTAATCAGGTTTACAACACAACATTCGCAGTAAAATGATAAGATAGAGAGATAGAGATTGTGGAAATCAGACAACAAAGTCATGTCACTTCCTTAAGCTCTAAGTCAGAACACTCAATACATGAAAAGTTCACCATGCACAAGCAAGTATTTTATTTCCTAGACTAACTGCCAACAGGGTCGTTGAGACCTCCTATAAAAAATATGTCACAAACTTGACACGAACTTGAAGTTGTGCCCAGAGTTGTTATGATTCATCATGGCTAACATCACAGATCAAACAATAGACTTCATTGCAAACATTACTACTGTGCTACAACAAGTGTGGTCCCATGAGCGACCAGAGTTGAAACTAGTTTTGAAGTCAAGTTGATCATACAGAATTCTAACAAGTTGGTTAGCTTGCCTGACAGTTATCCCCCTTTATAAACAATTTCAGAACATTCAAAGAAATATTCAGGATATCCAAAAAAATATCTAGGGTATATCCAGGGTGTAATTAATCCCAAAATGAAATAGAGCTGGGGGGGGGGGATTTCATCAACCAAAGGGAAGCAAACGTAATTTGCGTTTCAATTTGGAGCTGACCAACGATTCCAACCCCAGTAACTTTAAAAGCCAAATTTAACTCAATGCTTATGGTTATCACTGTAAGTACGACCTTTCTAACACTTACAAACATTCTTACAAACATTTTTACAAACTGTACTTACAAACATTCTATTTCTTTCAGTTGATATCATATGACAAACTTTAAATAACTATCAACGTAATATCCTTTGAAAGCAAACAACATACCTTTGTATAGCGAAACACTGGTTTTGTAGCAGCATCGCCAGGTTTACTTAGTTCTGAGCTCGAACCGCGTCGGAGAGAAAGGTTATCTGCGGAGGACGAAGCTCGGAGGACTGACTCCGACTGCTTATTCTTCCTCAGCACGGCAGGACTGGCCGTCGAGGAGCGCGACTCACCGTGCACCACCTTCTTCTTAGATGCTAAACCGTGCGCCTTGCGAGCTACAAAACCAACTTTTCCTTTCTCCATTTCTTTCCAATTCAACTCAGCCAAGCATGCCTGCATCGAGTAGAACCAGCATCAGTAAGACACAAGAAGGTTATTCATAATTAATTATTAATATTATAGTACACACGCAATTATTATAAAATAATAGGCTGCTAGCTTCAGTTCTGAGTTGAGAGAAAAATTCTTAATCTTGACATGCTAGCAAATTATAGTCAGGAAGGACATCCAGTCATAAAATGCTTAGCCTACGTAATTAAACACCACATTTACAATGCATGTTCTGCATCACTGAGCTGTATTGTCTGCAATGCCAGGTCAATCAGAGCACGCGTTGACAACTAACATGCAGTGGCGGATCTATATTGGATGTATATTTGCTTAGAAGGGGCACAGCGACCGGCATGATGAGTGAACAAGAAATCATTTGCGTTCATACGAGGCGCTTAGATGATCAAATTGTAAGTTCTAGCGCACCGAATCACTCGATTCAGACAACGGCAATTCCGCTAAACGTTTAAGTATTAGTATATCCTCATCAATATGAGGGTGAACCACAGGATATACAGCAATTGCATCAAGCAGTAAATACAAAGAACGTAATACACTGGATGACGAATATGACATTCTGAAATCGTCACAGGAAAGCAACACCGTAGCGCTATAGTTCCTATCTAACAGCACAGTCTTGTGTGGACAAATACAAATCTCTCCCAGTTCCAGATTCCGGTTAGTTACACCTCTCCCAGACAATAACAATAATATTCATTTAATGATAGCATAAATAAATAATGTGGCGTACTTGCAAATGTGCAGCATCTTCACGTCTAACTTCCTATCTCTGTAGCGGGTTAGGCAGTTAGGAACCGGAAGCAGAAACAAACTGAAATAAAAATCCTTACATGATTTTTCTGCAAAATAAAAATAAATAAAATAATATTTAATTTTAGACAGATCTAAAAATAGATCTCATGCAAGGACCGCAACAAATCTGAGCCAAAGTTTACAAAAATAATACAAAGATTCTTCTTTCATGTTATTATCTAAGATTATGTAATAAGGTATTCGATCACACGGTTGACTTCCTTCCGCAGATTCTCATCATTGGGCCAGGGAATCCAGACGCAAATTATTCGATGCAAATCTTAAATTTCATCAGACCTGAAAATAGTGACTACAAACATGATGTATATTTCAATAAGACAGGGTAGGATTTGGGGGTGGGGTGTTGGAGGGGAGATCGACCTCCGACTCCCTGGCGGGTGTAACGACGCCCCCACCTCGGTATAAAAACCCAGGGGGTTGGTATTAGAAGGAACCCAGGGGTCCGTCCATTTTTTACCGTCGCTACGCCCCCCCCGCGCGATCGACAAAAATGTTTGGACCATCGCCACCCTCCCCCTTCCTCGTATATACGATCGTCCGATAATTAAGCGCCACGTTACTCGAGACTCCTTGTCGTATAATTTTGATCAATTAAGGGCCGCACGTATAATAATACTTCTCATTGGTACGTCATGATCAACTTAACTCTGGAAGAGATACGTATATGGTCGGACATGTTTCTAGGATTATCATTGACTATATCGGTTATAAGAATGAGCT
>JAQFYQ010003270.1:0-10826 GCA_034694885.1 Buchholzia appendiculata
ATTGAGAGAGAGAGAGAGAGGGAGAGAGAGTGAGTGAGAGAGAGAGTGATAGAGAAAGAGCATGTGAAACTGACCTCCTACTAATCATATTTCGAATCATGATTCTATAATTAACTAATCATTTTTGCTAACTACTCATGCTTTCATTCTTCTCCTCATCTCTACATAATAAAACAATTATAATGCTTATTTAAAATAGCCTACTGTAAATAATCATTCACAAATCATTCTAATCTTCGTTCTTCCTCTCTTTCTCTTGCCCACTATACTATCTATCCCTCTATTACTTGTCTCAACAGTTCTGGACAAGTGATGTTTATGTTCCTTGTAACATTTGTAAATATACGTTATATTCCTATCCACTACTTGCTCTCGTTAAATTCCTCCACGAAACAAATGCACTGCACATTCTCAAATGTAAAATATAATCATATTCATTCATATCCAAACTAAAATTAAAATGTCTTCAGAAAAGAGAATTTCATGACGTTATCCTCAAAAAGCCTCTGAATTTTATCTTGTTCCATCTTCCATTAATACCCAAAAAATGTACATTAAAAAATTAACCTTAAAAATTAACACAAATTAACACACAATTCGAATACAAACTAGATACTACACAATACACCACTACAATGGAAATCAGAATATTAATCACTCTCGTAATAATTCAAACAGCTCAACGTCTGCAGAACTTCAAACCTGTTGTACATTGCAAAGAGACTCCAGACAACCCCACAGATCTGACCAAACTGGGACACTACTTCCGGTCTAGCATCCACACTGCACTGTGACAGCACGTCAGCCATCTTTGATCTGTACAACAGTTCGAAATGTCATCACAAAACAGCATAGCACATAGCATTCATATAAATATATTGCTGATTCACAATAAACCACACAATAGATCCCTTCAAACTGTGGAGGGAGACATTTTGGAAACGTCCAAACCACTTTAGAGTAGACAATGTGCTTGATGAAAAACGATGATGAAGATGCATTGGTTATAATAACAATGCTAATTTGAGCAGACTAAATTTCTATGTGAATGAGAAATCAATCCATTCCAGGCACGGGTGGGCGTCAGCAAGGGCACACGGTCGTAAAAATCCAGCCAGAATGAACTGTCAGGAAGTTAAAGTCGATATCTGTACTCAGCATAGACTTCTGGGGAAGAGAACGATAGACTATAAACCGATGATGATAATGAAAAATATAAATTTGTATTAATTATTTTAAACGTATTTGCTCAAAACGTTTAGGCATAAAACTACTTTTCATGAAAAATGCAATACAGTTCACAGGACATACGTGCAGCAAAAACACTGTACTCCATACATCCTGAACATGTCCACACCAATTTTACGTCCTTAGAAATCTGAATAGAAGGAGAGAGAGAGATTTAACTAATGCAATTGCTTTGAGCAGAAACTAGCTTGACCGTACCTCACTGGATCAAACTCAGTCCAGACGGAGTTGAGAGCAAAGAGGGCCAACTGTTCATCTCCCGTGGATGGAGGGAGAGGAGAAGATGACGAGATGGCTTCTGCTGGAGCTGGTACGGCGAACTCAGAGACAGATGTCTCCGTTGTAGCATCTGTAGCTGCTTGAGGAACAGCATCTGCTGGAGTTGGACCGGCGGACTCACAGACTGATGTCATTGTTGCAGCTAGAGGCGCTGTACGAGAGACGACTTCTGCTGGTGAACAGTCACCGCTCATCCCAACACTGCTTGTCGTCTGAAAATCCAAGGTTCATCAGACAGACAATACATAACGATGTCAACCGAGTGAGTGCCTGTACCATATGTACGGGTCACATTTATAATCAATAAAACGCATAATAACAAGACCATCGTCATTTTTTCATCGAAACTGGTGATCATAAAAAAAACATCAATAATATCATACAGTGTATATAAGAAATCAGAAATAAATTTGGCTCCAAAGTTCAATGAACTGCTTGCTTAGTTTAAAAACTCTGTATAAATGTGCATAAAACCTGCATCGTGGTTTAATACGTGTGGCTACAGTTTAGTCGATAACTCAACTTCTACAAGTGTCGGTTAGTAAGACTTTGTCACAGGTCTTACATCTTATAAACAGGTGAAGTATGTAGCAGTATTGGCTTATTCCACATACACACATTCCTGGCTGTATAATTGTTCTTGTATCAACAAGATCTAGCAATTTTACAAAACGTAAGCTTTATTTATCACAGCCAAGGTTTATCACAATATGACTTCATCTATAATTTTCTGCCTTAAACAGAGATTTTTTTTGTTATAAATGTCTGTCTTGCTGATATATCATTCTATTTCATGTAGGCTACATGTAGAACAGTGTGCATATTATCATGAAAATAAAGTCCAGATGGATGATCGCGGAGCTGAACTGACAACACAAGAATGTTGCTAAACAACTCCTAGTTTTCAAAACTAACTATGCAAATTAATAAATGACTGACAAATAGAATATTTTCAAACCTGCGTAGCTGCACATGAAGTCTTGGCTGGCGATGAGCTGCTGAGAGAGAGTTTCGACTTGAGGCTTGCAAGCTGTTCATAGCAATACATATCTCCAATATTAACATAAAAGGAAGGAACAATATTCAACAGTAACAATTAAACATTTCTCCATGGTGTTACAATTTGCCGGGTTCAGGTTGGTTATTCGATGCAGGGAAGTAATTTAATAAAGCCATAATTTTTCCTGATATAACATTTGTTCCATTTCTGAAATTAAACTAAACCTGGAAAAATTCCTGATTCAGATACGAAAGTTTTTTTTGGCAAAGATAAGGAGTTGGGATTATTTGACTGCATTTCCCATAACAATGTACTCATCACAAGCTTTTGTAGACACCTACAGTAATTGCAAAGAACAATTAACATATTTTTGAAAAGTTTCTACTTATGTTTTTCCAGCAATCATCAACAACAAAATGGCAAAATTGACGCGTAAGCCATACCAAAGAGCAGCAAGAAACAAATCTATCCGTCTACCCAAACATGCGCCTGAGTAATTCGCTCAAACTTTTGACACAGCTCAGCATTGTATTTGTCAGTTAATGTTTAATACATTATATATCAATATTAACTATTACAGTCGTAAATGAGACACATTAAACAAAGCAACTTATATATATATATTTTTTTTATTCAAAAAGTAAACGGTGAATTTCTCCAATACCTGTATTTACCTCTAACGCCTGTGCTTACCTCTAACACCTGTACTTACCTCTAACACCTGTGCTTACCTCTAACACCTGTGCTTACCTCTAACACCTGTGCTTACCTCTGACACCTGTGCTTACCTCTAACACCTGTGCTTACCTCTAACACCTGTGCTTACCTCTAACACCTGTGCTTGGTATTTCTGTCTGTCACTGATTGCAATCTGTAATGTGTTCTCGTATCTAGTCTTCTGCTGGTGCAGCTCATTGCGCACACCGGAGACAGCTCTGGAAGAGTTCTACAAGAGACATTCAAAACTAAAAGCTTGAATCAAAATCGACCAATAGAATAGCTAAGATTTATCTAAGTTCGCTTCGAAATCAACAACATGCCAAAAGTTTGTGTTTTGTGGAATGAACAACAAGTTTGTATTTGACTAACTACACGGCACAAAAATACAAATATCCAACTTTTAACTTTACACAACTGTCTCAGATCAAGGCCAATACGGTTTCATGTTCACTGTACTCCACTAGGCAGCTATCTTCTTCAACGTAATATTCAGAGATGAACACAGTTGCCTAATCACAGAATATAACAATTAATTAGCTTCGATCTATTTTGGATTCAGGTATACAGCCTAGCTGTTGGATGGAGAAACTTTTCCCTGCAGCGTTTCAAATGAATTTTCGTATAACAGTCAAGATAGATGACTTTTGCAGAATAAAAAATTGAAGCAACAAATTGCTTTTTGTTAAAGCGTCCATATTCTAGATCTTGGATGCATATTCTACAATTCAGCCGCAATTCCTAACACTTTTACTGATAATATGCTAAATCAAACCATTACTTCTACAATCTTCAGTGATCTATCTTTCTTACAAAGAAAACAACTACAGTACGTTAGTCTACTATTCGCTTTGCAAGATGCCTGCGCAAAAGATGTCTACGCTGATGTCTGGAAAATGTCTGCGCACGATGTGAGTGCCTCATAGCATAATAACAAATATCAGCGAGCATGAAATTAAATCTGATCATGCAGCTTAACTGTAATCACTCAAGAAGATTCAGATCAGAACCAAATCGTTATATCACCATACCACTGTCATGATCATCATCAGAATATTTTTGCATCAATGATTGCAACAATTTGCAAGTAAATATGAATTGACAATCGTTTTTCTCTGTCTCGAATCTAACAGATAACTATTCAGTTGTACAATAAAAGAGTGTTTCATACTTTTCAGTTATACTACAGATTGAATTACAGTGTAGGCCTATTACCGAATATAATACACTGAAATAAATAGATGTAGATTATTGCTGAGGTTCACCAGTTGGTAGCGCAACGCACAAATTAAACCTCAAATTCAGTTAACTTCAGATGAAAGACTCACCAGTCTCGCCTGTGCAAGCTGCTCCGTCAGTGATTGGATGTTTTCAAGCAGAGAAATGTTCATCTGTAGGAGATTGTTCTTTTCATCCTTCAGTGTCAGCTCCCTCACTCTTAGGTCTGCTGCAGTCTGTTTAGCTACACAACGATGTAAGAGCATGACATTGTAGTTGATAGAATAGTGTGCCCTTCAGGCTAAGCCAAAACTCTCAGAGTTTGCTCATTAAAATATTACAGAGCCTACTATACAGAAAATGAACAAATCAATTTAGATTTTGAACCATAACAAACAATCAGAGTAGTTTCAAGTCATTAATCGTACGTTTCGAATGCACACAAAGTAATTTTAGATAGATAATCTCATTTTAACTCATTTTTCCAACATTAGATCCATTAGCTTGTATTTGCTTTGTATCTGCTTGGCTTCTCTATTCTCCGTGTAAACGCAATGTCATCAGTCCTCTGGAGTCAATAACTTACACAAGTATATACCATGCCATATACACAATAACCAGAACTCATTAACTCACATTCTCCATTTCCCTGCACTTCTTACTCAAGTGTCTCACGATCTTATTAACTCCTCTGATTAATATGTACTTGTCCAACAATGTCAATCGATCGCAACAAGCATGCCTAGGCTTGTCCATATCATAAAAGCTTGCTTCAAACCTCCACAAAGCTTATCAATTAAGATTACCACACCATTGAAGCACTCGTCGCCATCCATGTAATCACATCATCAGATTTCAAAATATCATAAACTTTGTAAAAGTTCTGCGACTAACTCGCCTGAAAAAAAACATTGTGATTATACAATTTATGCTCATTTTAGAATTACTACAAGTTGGTTATCTGTACATCTATCGTCATAAGTCCGTGGTATTTCACTCTCGTTTGCTTTGAGCATAATACACACACCTATAATGAATCAGCCTTTACAACAACAGTGTATTCATCATCTCTGATGTTAACAAAATCGAATGTAATAGTTCGACACGTTTTCTTCTGACTCTGACTATGGATTAAAATTATCAATATTATACAAAAAAACATAACTTTGAACAGAGGCATCAAGCGTACAATGTTATTTTGGAATCAATCGAGAGTTCAGTTATTTCTCCACATTTTCAATTTCTTTTGTATACAACAACTGCATTCATGCATCCACACTTGTCATCAGCATCAATATCAACACTGTTGTAAAGCAGAAACTAATCCAGTTATCAGATATAGTTTTCAGAAGAGCTTCAACAACAGACAACAGAAAAACAACAGAAAACAACAGCCGTGTACAAGCAAAGGTTGTAGTCATATTGACGAGAGGTTGCTTACCAGCAGCTGTAGCAGCTGCAGCAGCTGAAATTTCCTGCTTATTCTTTGTTTTGAGCTCGTGCATCTCATTAGAGTGGACCTTGTCCAGCTCCTGACGAAGCGTGGCAACTTCTGAGGCATGCCGCTGGGAGATGGAAGACAGCTGTGACTTCTGGTCAGTCACCTGAAAGTTGACAGCATGTTCCACGCTTGCACTCTCTGTAACTCCACTTCATATATCATCACACACTGTTTTCAGAAAGAAAACCGATTTCTATAGATTAGCCATCTGATTCTGTCTTCAGCCATATCTTTTCATATGTCATGAATGTTGTTCAGTTTATAATATCATCCAATCACATCAGTCTTTGCCCAGATTTGTCACCACACCTTCTGCCAAACGAGAGGCCACTGAACCCTTTCAATACATATCAGATTAATCTTTTTTTTAAATATTTCTAAACACTTGCTTCCATAAAGTTACCTGAAACAGTTGTTCTACTTCTCCTTAGCACTCTTCTGTAAACTGCACTGCTCAAAACTAATAACATTTCAATATGTTATCTTTCCACGAATCAATTCTCACAAGTATAATTTTATACTGAAACGATATATCAGTTCAAGATTTCAAATTTGGGTTGAAATATGATATTTCAGCACATAATCTCGTGATACAAAATCAAAGATATATTTTTACTGTGCCATTAAGTCTCACGTTATCTTCATAAACTAAGTCCATGAATTGCTGGTCACAACATGTCACCCTAACATGTCAATATCACATTCTTTACCATATAATATTCCTTGCACTTTACATAACACCACAATATAGGACATAATATAGGATTATAGGATTATAGGACATATGCTTTCACAAACTCAATACATAACCATAAAACCTAAACGATAACTCTTAAGTTTCTAAACAGTACAACAAACAGATGCAAGTCATCGTTGAATCTCAGCAGCAACAAGTACAAAATGCAACAGAGATCAAATAAATACAACTTTGGAAAGCTTCAAACAAAAAACTCACCATCTTCTCCATCGCTAGCATCCATTTTGCCTCTTGCTTCTTCAGGAATTGGACATCTCGCACAAGCCTGTCATTCTCTTCCGTTAGTTTCGCGTTCTTTGTTCTGAAATCTTCAATGTCGACATCACATGATTGGCGAGCTGCAGAAGATGTAGCAACACAAAGTCAATGAATGAGAATTCAGTTTGAATTTCAAACCTTTACAATGAAACAAAGTGAATTTAACCAATTTTTTTCAAATAAGCATCAAAATTAACTTGCATAGATAACAATTTAAAGAGTTGTATCTATTTCATTTATAGCTGCTTGTCACAAATGAAACAAAACAAATACAGAAATTACTTGTAGGTTTCTTTGAATTAGGAATGTCAGCATTAATGTTCAACTGTTGTAATATAAACATCAGTGAAGTCGAGCATAGCAGACAATCAAGGCAGCTGCCCCAAATCTTCCCTCCCCAAATCTTCCCTCCCCAAATCGTCCTTCCCCAAATCTTCCTTCCCAAACACTCTTCAATCCACACAGTAAATCATCACTATATCAACTACACAAATTGATATCAAGTTTAGTTTATCCCCATCCCATTAAGTCCCTAAATATTGAACTCCGTGTCTCATACTAAATACGTACCCCCCCCCCCCCAACCATTTCTAAAGATTATGGTTTGGACCTATGGAAAGAAATGATGACAGTGACTGAACTAAGGCATGTCAGTTTCAGGATGTGGAGCAAATCGACAAAGACATAAGCAGGAAAAACTCACCATCTAAACAAAACCAGGATTGAATGTGTGCGTGAATTTGTGGATTTAGCGAAATTGAGTCCGAGTGCAGACAATGTGTATGATCGTGATTTATAAATAACAAAAAATTCCATGAGATGTCATTCCTGACAGGATTTAACAAAAGTAGACATGAAAGAACTAAAAAGAACAAAATCATGTTGAAAATAGATTGCTCACCAGCAGCTGCAGCAGCTGCAGCAGCTGACATCTCCTGCTCATTCAATGCCTTGAGCCTCTTGACCTCACCAGAGCGTATTTCGTCCAGCTGCTCACGAAGCGTGGCCATGTCTGAGGCATTTTGTTTGGACTTGGAAAGCAGATGTAGCTTATGCTCAGACATCTGTAAGTACAAAACGTGTTCTTTGAATTAACTAACTCTAACTCCTCTGAACTTTACATCAACATCATCTTCCTCACCCATTGTTTCCTGAAAGAAGGTTGACTGTTGTAGATAAATAAGCTGGTTTTGTCTTCAGCTGTATCTTCGGGTCTACTACATAAGGCCAAAAATCAATGGCCGAAAATCAAAATGTCGAACCATCAAAAGGTCGAACAGTCAAAAGGCCGAACAGTCAAAAAGACCAAATAATCAAAAGGCCGAAAATCAAAAGACCCAAAATCAAAAGGCCGAACAATCTAAAGGCCGAACAGTTAAAAGGCCGAACGATCAAAAGGCCGAAATCAAAAGGTTGAAATAATCATTAGAACGATTGATCGCTCGGCCTTTTGACTGTTCGGATTTTGATTTTCGACCTTTTGACTATTCGGCCCTTGATTTTCGACCTTTTGATCGTTTGACCTTTAGATTGTTCGGCCTTTTGATTTTCGGCCTTTTGATCGTTCCGCCTTTTAATCGTTCGGCCTTATGACTGTTCGGCCTTTTGAACGTTCGGCCTTTCGACTGTTCGGCCTTTTGAATGTTCGGCCTTTTGATTTTCGGCCTTTTGATTTTCGGCCCTTTGATTTTCGGCCTAATGCAGTGCTCCCGTATCTTCGTAATAAAATTTCTCATAGACCTTGAGTTCTATTCAGTTTTATCCAACCAGATTATTCTTGATCTTCCCAGAACTTTTAGCCACATATTACTGAACTATCTTAATACATGTTATGCATATTCCGATTTATTTTTTCTCCAATTTTCAGATACTGTTTGAATTCAATTAACTAAATTTTAGGGACTTCTAGCATATCTTCAGCATCCTTATACACCACATAATGCCACATTTTCATATGCACTATGCAACATATGTAGTCTACTATTCAGTAGCTGCATTGTCAACCACATGCAAAGCTGTAATACCTCCTTACAACCTGGTTATTATAACAACACAGCTCAAAAACTATTATTGTTCACATGCTACCTTTGTCCAATTCTCCATGTTCAGGTCTGATACTTATAAGTTGTCATTGAAAAGATGCAACACTTCAGGATTTTGGATTTGGTCGGAAATCTGATGTCTTCAGATTTCCAACCAAATCTGAAATCCTGAACTTTAACGTCTTTATTCTGTCCATAAGTCACGTTATCCAATGCCATTCTTGATCCTATCTACCAGTCACATCTTGGAACTTGTGTCATCCAACATCTGAGACATTTCAAACAGTGTTTAACCTCATAAACTATGCTGCATGATTTGTTAACTTCCATAACTTATCTTTATCAAATTCATAGCCATTCCACGCTATTTGCATTTAGAAAAAACACTGCCACTGTATGCGTACTTTCACAAAACCAGGTGGCTATCCCAAATCTAAAAGATAACTATGGAGTTTCTACACAGTGCAACAAGCAAATAAAAACCACCGTTAAATTTCACCAGCAGCATGCACAAGATGCCAGATAAAACAAATCAAACTTCAGAAATCCTTGTCACAAAACTCACCATCTTTCCCATCGCCTTCTTCGATTCTGCCTGCTGCTCATTCATACTTGAATGAGCAGCAAGTACTTCTTTCACCAGCTTGTCCTTCTCTTCCTGCAGTCTCTTCTGCTTCACTCTAGAATCTATCATGTCAGTGGCAAATTTTTGACGATCTACAGAACATACAAAAATAAATAGTAAAATGTGAATGAAAAATCAATTTACATTTTAAATCATTACAACTAATCAGAGTGAATTAACCCATTTCTATTAATCACAAATATTGTTTTGCCAAGATAAATAATTCAAAAATTGCATCCATTACAGACATATCTGTTTGTCACAAATAAAACCATACAAAGAAAATTGACTTACCGGTTTATTTTGGGTTTGAAATGTCAACATACATGTAAACGTACACTTTAGTTATTGTAGTTATTGCTCGTGACATATACTTTGATATTTGTCTAGTATCTTTTATATGTGGCAATATATGTGAAGTCATGCATGGCGAGGAATCAAGGTCGCAGCCCGCCTCCTCCTCCCCCAGCACTCCTAGATCCATCATTTTCATTCCCTTTGCAAGACAACTGTATTCACGCTTCTACACCTGTTATCATCGTAATCAACAATATCAACACTATCGCAATTCAGAAAGTAAGGCAGAGCTCATCATCATCATCATCCTCATCACGTGTCATCTTCTAAAAGAAGGCCGACTACTATGGATTTCCATCTTTTTCTATCTCCCACTGTCCTCTTTCATCATCATCACGTGTCATCTTCTAAAAGAAGGCCGACTACTGTGGATTTCCATCTTTTTCTATCTCCCACTGTCCTCTTTCATCATCATCACGTGTCATCTTCTAAAAGAAGGTTGACTACTATGGATTTCCATCGTTCCATTGTCCTCTTTACCATCTCATAAGTCGCTAGTCGTGTCCACCCTATGATATCATCTGCCCATGTTAATCTTGGTCTTCCTCTGGCTCTTTTACCATACACTTTTTCTTCTAATAAATGTACACGTGTGCTACCCTGGATCCTCTTAGCACATGATCAGCAAGTTCCAACTTTCTTTTTTACCTGCCCCTTAAGGAGATCAAATTTGCATTCATTCTCTCTCTGACTTCCCATTTGGTAACTTTATCCTTCCAACTTATCTTCAACATTCTCGTATATAGCAATAATATATAGATCTTTAATTCATCGCATAAACATGGATAGAGTACAAAGTTAAGCAATAATAGTAATAATAATTA
>JAQFYQ010003271.1:0-10825 GCA_034694885.1 Buchholzia appendiculata
CCCCCCCCCCCCCCCCCACTGACTGAGCCGAGGATGGCTGAGAACTGCATTACATTTTAAAATTAATTTTTGCAGATTCATTCTGTGAAGCATTACATTAGTGGTAACGGCAGTCTGTAGTTTTTTTGTGAATTAACGATCATAAAGGAATATCAATTTTTATTAATTACTAGTATAGAGACTATGTAGATAAATTATGTAAGGTCTATGTACAAACCGTACAAACCGGTCGCTATAACAAAGTCAGCACTCGAATTGTGAAGAAATTGAGGTGAGAAAATGTTTGATTATGCAGTATTTTTATTGATGGCTGTTCAACTGGTCATTTTTATTATATTTCTCTAACCCAAAATGTATTAAAGCATTAAAGCTGTAAAAAAGTTGATTAACCCCATGGGTCTAAATAATTAGTATGCATAGAAATTTGGGTCAAGGAGTTTATTGGTGAGAGGATCAAATCGCACTCCGCACAATTATCCGTCTCAGCGCGAGAACTTAACATTGAAATAATATAGGTGCTTGACTCAACCGGTGGCACTAGACGTTTCGTTGGGGGAGGGGTAGAGTTTTTTCTGTGAGCGGGGGAAAGGTTTATGTCATGACTTGAACTTGGTAACATGTCATGCGTACGACATAGATCTTGACATTGCAATTCCCTGTCGATATTGATTGTAAGATAACCGACATTTGTATTGAGCAAAATAATTAATAAATTATCGCCTAGTTAATGCATCTTCAACTAAATGCCTTGGCTCTCTTCTAAAAATCCATTTAATATATCACTGTATGCATGTGGCCTGCACTGTTGCACAATAGTTCAACAATAATTGTTTTGAACTTGCAAAGCAAAAATTATCGCAGTTTTGTTTCATATTTTTAAATGAAACTATGTCTTGGCACAATTTCTTTTAATCAACTGAAATTTTCTTTCGATGGGGCTCATTTTAAAGGGATAATCTTATAATATTAATGAATGAATTTAGTAATGTAAACAGGGCCGTGGTCAGGATTTTTTTTTGTGGGGGTGAGTTAAAAATTGACAACTTGTCATTCGAAATTTTCATGGAGGGTTGAGCTTCCCCAAAAAATTGACGACCTTTTTCAATTTTTTTCCCCCACAGAATATCATAAACTTTAAGAAAAATCTTCGCGGGGATTGGGGGTTTGTATCCAAAACCTCCCCCCTTAAATACGGCCGTGTTTAAAAAAATTGGCGCCCTCTTGTGGTATTATTTCGGCGCCCTCGTCGCAGCGGACCCCCTTAAGAGCAAAAGTGCTGCTACGCCCCTGGTGAGGCGTGTAGTAAGCCTTCTTTTGTAACCTGTAAGTTCAAAAATTGAAATGTACTAGAGTCTATGTGTGTTGATCATCTGATTGACATGTCAGGCTGACAATTGACCTGCTTGGACATTAGAGTTTACTGGGGTACAATAGTACGTTTCTGTGATGTATGATGGTTTTTGCAAATATTTATGTGATTGAAGCCATTTTTAAATCATTCTGACAACGGTGCTATAATGCCATCTCTGATGCTCTATGGAGTTTTATTTGCTAGAATGTTTATAGAAATATTTAACTGACTGACAGCAGGGTTGTTAATATCGAATATCGATAACGCTACCGATGCTATCGGTGATACTTTTCTAAGGATAGTTTTGGCAATACTTAAAAAAATAGGTATTGGTGGCAGTATCTGCGATACTTTTTTGAAGATTTTTTACGTAACGTCTGTCAGGTTCACATAGGTAAACCTGTTTTGATATCTGTGGCCTTCTTTATTATCACGAGACTGTGCTAGATATGGGTGACCAGTTCACGTGTATCCAGGGTGCTTAGGCTTGCCAGGGGTACATCGGATGTCATTGCATCATTGTCATCATCGCTTAGTTATCTTTGAATTGATTGGCCACAGATCGTGGTTCAACAGTGCCGCTTCCAATGGGAGGGGTTCTTACAGTTAGCAATTAGATTCTTGCAGTCATTTATAAGGACTTGCAACATTCAGAACGTCGGAGACGTAAGTTCGCACTCACAGCTTGCTATCACGATTGTTGATAGTGAGAGCCCGTCGTGGACTGTTAGGTATGACAGTAGTGGTGTCGAAGCCCTCGTGAGTTAGACGTTGGGTTCTTCTGGGTTGGGACTCATTGCAGCGGTTGGTCTTGGTCTTCTGTTTCTCTTCAGGCAAGTTAAATGATTGTAATGTTACTAGAATATATGCGTGATGTTGAATGCTTAGTGATGAACTATGTGTGTATTTGAGAGATTGGACTCTATAGATATCTGCTGAGATATATAAGAAGTTGTAGCTGTTCAGAAAGTCTATTAGTCTGAGCATTGTAGTTATTAATCCTGTGACTTATTTATTATTTAATTATTATTATTGCCGCTTACTGATAGTCTTTTCTATTGCATTATTATTATTGTTGGCAGCCTATTCTTAGGTGATTTTCCCTGCTACACGATACTATATGTATTAATTACTTCTCTTATATTTAGAGCGACTGTGTTCAGTGTTTGAATTCTTATCTCGAAGTAGTTTGCAGAATATCTGCCTGTTTGTGGAACTTCTGATGTGAGTCAATTCTAGTGAGATAATTAGTCGGGGTACATTTCAAGCCTAAATTCACAAATCTCATTAAGATAAACTTAATTGATTTTCCAGTCAACTAAACAATACATCCAAGGCGATTGTTGTAGGGCTAGAGTTCTTAACATCGTTTCTAACACCGACCCAACTCACTGAACATATGACCCAACACGATCCGACCTGCGGGTTACGAAAAAAAATCCCGACCCGACCCTCGACAACTATAAAATAACATGAAACCTATTTCAGTCACATTTTTCTGTGAAATTCATATGCAAAAGACGTTGTGTTTTATTTTAAGCTTTTCATTCTGATTCACTCTGATGCATTTTAAACAATAATTGTTGGGAAGAATATTTAAAGCGCACACAATTATTATTATACTCTTGTCGTTGAACAAATAAACGTTGTACAAGTAATTTACAATTAATTGACAATTATAGGAAATTTTATGATGCAGGAAACCTATAGGGAAACTTAAATAATAGTTAATAATTCAATAACTCATTAAGCAAAATGACGCGCAGTTTAAAAATTGAAATTATGCGTATTAAGATATGCAAAAATTCAGACATAATTTTATGGACCTATTTGATGTGTTATATTATAGGGTGACACAAAAGTTCGCTAACCGTTTCTAAAATGTTCTTTTTTGGAAACGGCTCAATAGTTGTTGATGATTTTTTGCCTGTATGTAAAGAAAATGTGCGAACTACATTGGTCCAATTTTTGAGTTTGTGACTTGATGACGTCATCAGCTAGACCCCGCGGCGCGCGAGGAGTGCTAAATAGGCTTGGCGCAGCAGAGCGCAGCTGAGCTCTTTATACCTGATCCATCCGTCGCTGGATGGCTTGTTAATTTCATCATGGCGAACGTTTTCTCTATACTTCTTTTAAATTATTAAAATCTGTTGAGCGGTTTTTTAATAAGATCATTTTGAAAACGGTTAGCGAACTTTCGTGTCACCCTATATTTTAATAAATATAATTTCAGTTTAAAATTTGTGTAATTTGATAAATGAGTAATGCATACTATAATTGTTATACACACAATGTCATGTAGGCTATATCAGCCGAGGACATGTGGCACGCTGGTCCAGTCGGGTCAGATGTTATGTAGGTCGGGTTGGATCAGGTGCTATGTGGGTCGTGTTGGGTCAGATGCCATATGGGTCGGGTTGGGTCAGGTGCTATGTGGGTCGGGTTGGGTCAGGTGCTATGTGGGTCGGGTTGGGTCTAAAAAGTGCCACTTCCAACTCTGATCTGAGCACAACTTTCTACGGCGTGGCTCATGGAAATAGGGTACTATTGAATTGCTCAATGTCGTTGTAGTTTGCGCATAATTTTGACACAACGATTCACTTCAACCAATGGATTCTTCTATCGCTCCCTATCGGGGTAGTGTTGTAGATGTTGTTATACAGAGTCCATTTACGATAAGAGGCCTTCTGATGACGGGTAAAACGTTATGCCGGTGTCACGCCGGTGTGATACGTCGGATTCCGGAGAAAATCTTTTTGGGGCGGAGTGCTGTCCTTTGAGAGACAAATCAATTGCATTCAAAGTAAAACCTAGTTCAAAGTTCTTAGTTCAAAGTAAATACGAGTCGTGCGGGAGGCGAGAATGGCTTTGGGGGAAGACGTCTGCTTGCGGCTGTATGAGACCTGTTCCCGATTTCACCGGTTCCAGTGGCACGCGCCAGAGTGTCTGCTTGGGATAGTTCCTGCCGGTATATTTTATTCAGTGGGATACAAATCATTATCCACCCCATGCTGAATTATTCCAATGGGGTTCTTTAATTAGTATGACGAGTTTAGTAACAAAGTGGACATGAATCACAACATAACTAGAATATCGCGATGTGAAGAAATGATCATATAAATGTAGTTAAAATGTGTACATATCAAAGCATTGCCTATATATCACCAATCAATGACCACTCTGTTGAACTATCTAAGCTTGTAAACGTTCAGCTTTATCAACAGAGCCATCGATCTTTGACAATCAATGAATATGAGACTTTTCATTTTTGGTTCTTCAGCCGACATACTTATCGTACCACTGCAGTCTATTCTAAATGTATGTTGCCTTGTTCGAAAGCCTAATTAGCACATATTGTTAGAAAAGGAAACAATCATTTTGTGATCAACTTGGTCAACATGCTGTATGCAACATAGTTATTTTCCTTCTCTTTAGCAATACCTTAAAGCAGTAATGGAGCATATGGCTTTGATGTCTTGCCTTGAGACTGCCTTCCAACATATCGATGAAAATTTATGTTTCAAAATTGTGACTAATATGCTGTACATTATGAATAATTGTTTACACTAAATTTAAGATGTCAATTATTTTCATTAAAATGCCTTTGCCTTGCCTTAGAAAATGCCATGGAATTGGAAAAATGATATGCCATGCAATTTGCCATGGAAAAATGTCTTATCATGCATTGAAGAACAGCGAATAAAATGGTGCCTTGTTTTGTCATGAGCAAGGTAGAAAAGAGCTTCGCTTTATTATTGCATTTTCCAAGGATGCCTTGGCCAAGCTATGGCCTTAAGAAAAATGCCTTAACTGTATCACTGCCATAAGTGACTCATTTGCGTCGTGCAAAATTTCGCTAATCTACGCATCTTGGATTTGTTCATCTTCATCCGCTGAAGTTTGATAGCTACTTTATTTGTGAATGCGCTACCGTAGTGTCGTCTGTTTATTTTTAACAGTTTTATATTACATATCCAATGAACGCTTTGTTTAGTTGACCCAGCAGCCGTTGCGTCAACTCGTTGCTCTGCCTTGGGCTTGAAAAATGACTTTCCTAGTCGCCAAAAATTGAATTGGGTACCGTTTATGGATTTTCAAAATTATGTTACAGACTTCAATTTTACAAATCAGTTTAAACCAGGAAGAAAACACAGCCAATTTACACTAATTTTAAAAGCTATATTCTGGTGAACAAATTCCATGAGACTAGTCACAAAAATTTCTACTTACACGTCACTTTTATCCTCAAGTTGGTCTTCATCTTCTTCTACTGCTCGTTCTGTAACAGATACGCCTGTCACAGTGTATGCATGTTCATGCCCAAAACATCATTCAATATTACTCATTTCTCATTCTGCAGTCAGGGTCCAGGGGTGATGTAAAACGTCAAACAGTCATGGGCAGTATCAAATACAAAATTTGTTAAAATTAATTATATACCTGTGATCACTTCCCTAGTCTCACTGTTATTTGATGAATTCTTTCGCAGTTCCTTGCTTATCGTAGTTCCTTGCTTATCGTAGTTCCTTGCTTATCGTAGTTCCTGCTTATCGTAGTTCCTTGCTTATCGTAGTTCCTTGCTTATCGTAGTTCCTTGCTTATTGTAGTTCCTTGCTTATCGTAGTTCCTTGCTTATCGTAGTTCCTTGCTTATCGTAGTTCCTTGCTTATTGTGGTTCTTTGTTCTGCGCCCACATCTGGACACTGTATTTAATTTATGCATTGCATTTTGAGTTGGAATGTAATCCTTCAAAGGAGTTATGGTGACAAAAGCTGATGGTGATTGGTCCATGGGAAGGGATAGATTCACTTAGAAAGCCTGGCTGAGGAGACGGGATCGAGTTTTCCACGTACGGCGGAGGGATTTTGTAAAGAGAGAAAAATGAGAGCTGCATAGATAGATGGAGGAGTCAGACCTACGAGCGGCCATCTTATGAGATTGTTTTTTTTGTTGATTTATTTTGGTGAAACCGTGCCTAATTTTCCTCCCCGCAATTTACACCTCCTGTGACGACTCTTTTAAACTGATTTAGCCCGGCAGCAGCGCTTGGTGCCTTGCAATGGCTGGTAGGCGACCCGACACTTTAAAGCTGACCGGAGTGCACGTGTCGGCTGGTACTTGACGGCAAGTTCTGCGAGGTAGTGAGGCTGCTGCTCGTGAAGGACCTTGTGTGTGATCAGCGCTACCTTGTACTTAATTCTTCGCTCGATAGATAGCCAGTGCAGATCCTTCAAAAATGGAGTGATGTGATCACGCATCTTCTCACCAGCGACTACGCGAGCTAGATCGTTCTGAACGCACTGAAATTTATCCAGATTATTGTCAGTAGTCCCGTATAGCAAGTTATTAGCAACGAGCTGCAATTATAGTCAAGCCATGATGTTGCAATTCAACAGGCGACAGGAGTAGCAACTGATTTGTTGAGCGAGGAATGTTAGAATGTAGACTATCGTAGTGGCATTGATATCTGGAAATTCCTATCGGAAGATTAATATAACTTTGTCGCTACTCTGAACGATTACTAAAATTTTACTAAATATATAGAATCATCTTCTGATGCAATCTCACCAGTAGGAGCAGATGTTGCTATGCCAAGGATGATCTGCATTGTCAGCACGAGTACGATAATCTTGACTTTCAACTCCATGATAGCCTTGACTTTCTGAACGAGAGTTGTAACGTTCTACGAACTAATCCAGACAAATATTTCTCTCTATAATATATAGCTGACATCGAGATGAACACAATAGCATTGCAGACGTGAATTCTGAATATAATATCGATTCTGATTCAAAAAATTTCGTCGAATAATTTGGACTATTTTTTCAATTAATTGTTTTCGACAGGCGTAAATTTAATAACCCACGTGCTTGGTTCTGCGTATTGTGTTGGAGATTGCTCAGTATTCATGTTCACTATTCATTTCCTCACTCAGATATCTGACGCTGATACTTGTGTGCATTAGAGCGATAGATTACAATTTTGAATGTTATTGGAATTTCTGTTCAACATTTAAGACGAATGATGAAATTTCTTGATGTCTGTGCAAAAGGAATGTAATAAAATAGGAGATAACAAGTCCTAAAATGTACCAAACCGTTCTACAATGTCATTCGTAGGTGAATTAACTGTATTCATGCTTCTTTTGTCAATTGCACCGGATGAAGTTTGAATAGGAGCGTAGGGAAACGAGTTTAACCCATCTTTGTTTTAACCACACAATCACGTGACTGCAGGCTCGGATAGAGGGTCATTTGCCTGGAACGTTGAGATCTTGACACCTTGTCAACCTTGGCCAAGAACTGTTTCTCCCTAATAGAAAGCCCTCAGCTAAACAGCTTCTGAAAGCTCACAACATTGTTGATAATAAATTGATTCCAAATTCCTGAAATTGCAAGTTCGCAACACACGTGAATCAATATTATTATTAAATTCAATTATTTCCCGCATCGTACTGAAATGTGATGTTGAGAAATCCATGCCCGTTGAACCGGTGACATCGGAACAGACAAAACATTAACTTTAAATCCGTCTCACAATTGTGGTAGCGAGTTACGAGTCGGTGAGGACTATTGTGTCCATTGTGTGACTCGCTAGCCGAGAGAGCCATGCGCTGCCTTGTAGCGAGCTAGTGAGATATGAACACGTTACGATGCAGTAGGACTTTCAAGCACGAATAGAACACCCGGCCCTTATAGCTTAATGGTTAGAGCCTCTGCCTGTCAGTGTGGGAGATCCGATCCGGGTTCGATTCCTGGTTCGGGCATAATGTTTTACTCGTGCTTGAAAGGGGGCTTGTTGTAACGATCTCTTCATATCTCATCTACAACATGTGGTGCTAGAACCGGGGTAATGATCGTTACCCCGTTGTATTACCTGTGTTCTGCTGTGTGACTAGTTGTTCCCTGGCCTGCGTGGCGTGTGGCCTGCGTGGCCTACGTGACTTGTGCGGCACGAGTAGCCTGTGGCTTGTGGGGCCTACGTGGCAGAGTTGAGCCTACGTAGCGACGAAGTAAGATCCCGGAGAGAATCTTGTTTGGGGGCGGAGTGATGTGGTGGTTCGCTGTGAAACGGTTAGGACTATAGTGTTCATTGTGTGGCTCGCTAGGCCAGCGAGTTTACACGCTGCGTTGCAACGAGGTAGTGAGATATGAATACGTTACGATGCAGTAGGACTTCCAAGCACGGATAGAACACCCAGCCCTTGTAGCTCAATGGTTAGATTACACTGCAGTCAGACTACTCTGCCTTACCTTACTTATTTTTAATTATGCTTGGCTTTTATCTGTTCACTTTTTAACTGTGAAACTGATGTATTATTACATAGCGACGGTCACAGCAGCATTTCATCGGGTACGCCATGCCGGACAAATTGAGGGGTGTGGGTGACGAAAGTCCCCCAGTGGGGACTAGGAGCAAAGCCCCGCCAAGATTCTTGGGGACAAGGTCCCTAGAAGCCTGAGTCCTTTTTAAATACCAATTCTTATAAAATGTTATTTCACAAAATTTGTTAATCAAATTAATAAAAAGATTATTATTTCCGTCAAATATTGCCTTCAAACGCCTACTCAAGAGGAACAAAACAATGTTTGCCTTGGCCCTAATGAAAAAACTTGACAATAATTGGCCATAGCTTTATAAGCAATTGGCATGAATAAGACCCAGCGGGCGAATCGAGGAACATTTCGCATTTAATTTTCTTTCAAAATTGAACTTATATGCATGTTTCTCGTAAGAGGAGAGAGGTAACTATTGCGTTTAGCCATTAAATTGTTGGGAGAATAAATGCGCGCGAAGCGAGCAATCTATTTTTGGTTAATGCTTAATCATTCAATATTGTACTTATAATGCTTCTTCATGAGGAAGAAAGCAATGCTTGCCATAGGCAAATTTCTGGGCGCAACTGCCCATACCAACGATTGACTATGACCTGTGACACTTGTCAGCTAAAATTGTATTGCGAGCGAAACGAGAAAAATTATTTAGGCCTACTAATTTTGTCAAAGGTTTTTTTTATCATTCAAGGATATGCCATATAAGGATTTTTAAATGGTGGCATACCAACTCACGAACAAGGGGCATGCCATGGCATACGCGGCATACATGGTGGCGCCGCCGATGTTACATTGTATTTAGTTTGATAAAATTGTATGTTGGCTTTCAGTTGGTTTAATTAATTAGAATGTCAAACATTGTTAATAGAACCAAATACAAAACAGAACTATAGAATAAGTAGTATGTCAGGATCGCTGATCAACGTAAAACGGATGATAAGGAAAATCAACTGAACAGAAACTCCCCAAAAAGCTGCAGATTTTCTGCAGGAATCCAAGGGATCGTGTTTAAAAAATGGGCAAGCTGTCATTAACTTTAAGAGTTGTGTCGTCTTGAGAGCGCATACTTCAATAACCCTGGGGTGACTGAGGCCAATTATGAACGAGTTTGGGTCTAATAGTTTGTGCTGTACAATTGTCCAGTCTTGTTTCAGATTACTCTAATTTTTGTTTAGCTTAAACAAAAATGTTTGACTCGAATACAAGACGACGACAGTGTTCACGAGGACGATGATGATAATGATGGTGACGCTGATGATATTGACAATTATGATGATGATCTTGATGATGATCGTGATTATGACGATGATAATGATGATGATGATGATGATCTTGATGATGATCGTTATGATGACGATGATGATGATGATGATGATGATGATGATGATGATGATCGTGATGACGAAGATGGTGATGATGAAGATGGTGATGATGAAGATGGTGATGATGAAGATGGTGATGATAATGACGGTTCAGTGAATGAGGAGCAAGAGCGCTAATTGTTTTCTCGTCAGCGTGTGTTGACTAATTTTTACTTTTCTCTGCGGAATCACCGGCGAAAAGAAAGCGAAGCACGCTGATTGGCTGAATGCATATATTAAGAACGCCTAATAATGCATGCAGTATGTAGCTGCTTCATCAATAAATTACTAATATTTTTCGTCAAGAAACGTTTTGAGCGCATCGACTTGACCAAGCCAATTTACACTTTCAGATGAATCATCTCTGACTCTGTAGGGTAGAGGCAAGTCTACGACAATTTAGCTATAAATAGATCACCAATGCTCGACGAAATAGGTCTTTCAAAAACGAAATGTTCCGAAACATTGCGGACATGTCCTGCTATAAGTGATTACTTATAATATAATCTTTTGGGGGATCCCAAACCAAATCCGGATATTCTATCCTTAGTTGCGCAAGTTCATCTCTTCTTTCACTGCAAACACGATAACAATAAAGCGCTTTTATTTATTTGATCTTCAAAACTGGCACATTTTAAGCACAGTAGCATTACAATTATACAACAACAGTTGTGAAACAACAGTTGAACGGTGCAACATCTAAGGGTCACCAGGCCCGAAAAACAGGCACTCATGATGCCCTTCTACATTTAAAAACATAAAAACCAATACAAAATACA
>JAQFYQ010003272.1:0-10824 GCA_034694885.1 Buchholzia appendiculata
CCGGGGGGGGGGGCGTTATGTTCGGCCACCAATGCGTTGAACGTACTGGTTACCAGGGTTATTACCACAGCAATCAATATGTTTACCGATGAACTTTACTAGAGCAAAGTTCAACGTCGTATATTGAACGTTTTAACAGTCTTGCATGCAACGTTGGCAACTATCTGTTCTTCTACAGACTAGCATGCCATAGAGTGAGCTGAGCTGCTGAGCAACAAGTTCAACATTCCTCCCCCCCCCCCCATCTCTCCCTCGCAGCAACTGTAAGCATTTCTCACCTTCCATCCGTTCATCAAAACGATACAAAATCGTTTAATTAAACGTTACTCTACCCCCCCCCCCCCTTCTCTCCGTGTTCTGTTCTCCCAATCCACCCTCTTCTCTCCCTCACAGAAACTGTTTAAACATTTCGCAACTCTAAACCTTCCTTATAGAGTCAACTTGAGTCAAGGCACTGCCTGGAGGGACGTGCCATTTCGAAACTAATTACTTGATATGTACTCTTGACGTGGCACCTCCCTTTTGGCATGCATTCTGTGGTAGTGATTGTGGCTGTGCTGAGTGTGGCAGTGTGGTATAATTTAATGTGCTGTCGTGGCAAGCAGCTATTCCCTGGCCTGGCCGCAGCTCCCTGGCCATGGATATAATTATTTCGCTGAGTAGAGGCCGATTTTTAAAACAAACCTTAGGGCTGAAACGTATCACACACATGACACTCTTCTCTGCCAGGGCCATATGGGGGGGGGGTTAAGGGTTCAACCACCTCCCGATTTTGTTTCTCAGTTTATGATGTTTTGTGACGATTTTTTTTTAAAGGTCGTTAAAACTTGGAAATGTTTGAAAAAAATCGGTGATTTTTTTTAACAAAATCCTTCTCCCCTCAAATTGAAATCCCAGCTACGGCCCTGCTCTCTGGTTTTTGCACGATACATGAACTGCATGCGGTTGTGTTGTGTCGTAGCTACAGCGCAGCGCACCAGCAGCAGCAGGCTGCTAGCAGTGACTCTAGCGTAGACCTTAGCCTAGGCTCTACCGCTGAACACTCGTCACATGATCAGCGTGGGTCACGTGACTTAGGCCTAGACAACCCAGTGCTGGAGTACAGCGATGCGCCGCCCGCACTTTTACCGAGAGCGAGCAAGAAACAACATCAGCAACCAGCGGGAAACAATGGACACGTCTTCAGCACGCAACTCAGTAAGTACTCTTCTCCATACTTGACTACTTGACTACTTTTCGTGTGATGTTGTTTTTAAATAAATCGTCGTAGCTTACATATGAAATATGTAGCATACTATTGCATTGTGATCTTTTTGTGTACTACAACTGACCGTCTGGTTTCCATTAAATTGATTGTGTATAACTGACGCAATTGATTGCACACGACATAACTTATTCATGAAAGCCTAACTACTTAATGGCAGTTGTCAGATTAAGGAAATGTAACATACCTCTGTACCTGTTGATTGGCTGGAAGATTGTTCCCATTTGTGGTCTTAACTGCAGGAGAGCAGAATTTTCTCCCCCCCCCCATGCAACAAGTCTCTTTCCAGTGATTCCTGGCGTACAGTAATTCACACCATCCGGGGCTCAAGGTCAAGATGTTTCTGTCGTGGTTCTGCATTGCTTTTGGTTGATCGGTTCAGGTATGGTTCTGCATTGCTTTTGGTTGATCGGTTCAGGTATGGTTCTGCATTGCTTTTGATTGATCGGCTCAGGTATGGTTCTGCATTGCTTTTGATTGATCGGCTCAGGGTTGTTTCTGTCGTGGTATTGCATTGGTTGGGTTGGCGGTTTGATGATCATTATATTTGCTCTTGTATGTTCAGCTTGCGTTGTCAAACATGGCTTAATGTCAACTCCAGATTAAGCGATCTATCACGATGGTTAGTTTCAACATAATATATTTCATTTCGAGTTGATTCCAATCGAATTTTTTTACTCTGTGATGTGGTGTTGTAAGCATGTGTTTAGGATGTCCTACAACAGACAGTTAAAGAATGCTACATCTGTTAACCATATCAATAACGTTTTGTAATAGAGAGTTTCTTGGAAATTCCCCTTGAGTATTGGGATATCTACTGCAAAGTGGAGATTGAATTCTTTCCTGGTTGTTGATTATTCTACACAAGTTCTCCAGACATTAGAAAATGTGTGTAAGCAAGGCAGACTTGTTGGTGGCACATCGATGTGGCGTTTTGGCTATGAGGTTAAAGTACTGAGCTCTCACGCATCAGGTCCGAGTTCAAATCCCAAAGAATCCCTAATTTTATTAGTTTCTTTCCTTTCCACAGGTGTACAGAACGTATCATCACGCCACACCTTCTTATGTATATCAACGTACCAAAGTGAATGATAAACGTATTTAACGTTTGCAGAATGTTGTTACATCTGCAGATCTTAACTGCATAGCTTATCGCTTAGTTTTCTCTTCTTCTGGTAGAGAAATTTGTACATACTGTTCATCATTTGTACATGTAGTCATCACATTGGATAAATTCTGCTTCAATTTTGACCCATCCTGCGGTCCCCCTGCTGCTCCTCTAGCTCAGTCTGCGCCTCCAGAGACTTGCCACCCAAACCAGCTTTTAAATGCTCTTTAACTGAAAACGGTATCAGTCTGAATTGGACTGCTCATGTAGAAAGTAGACTAGAGTAGACTAGTACTTTTATGCATCATATGAAAGACTGCATTAATAATGTTTTTACTGTAGCAATAAACTTCAGATGAGAAATTATTAAATGCCGTATGCTGTTATATGCTAAACCGTATGCAGGCCCACTGGCACTGAGAAATAAAATTTATATCTGCTGGAGTAAACTGTAAATGTCTAATATACTCAGTATATGTTAATAGGCGTTACAAATAATTTATTTAGTGTATGAGCATATATCAGACACGCAACTTTAATCCTTAGCTAGAAAGTCCAGGTGTAACAAACAAACTCTCGCTGTCTTTAGAACAAATTTTGTACAATTTTGCTAGTGTTACGAGTTTTGAATATGACGTTCCATGTTATATTTATAAATACCTGCATTCTAATTAGTAATTACATCTAGGACGTACCGTGCAATGGGATGTTTTTAAGTATTCTGAAACAAATTTACTATGTATACACCGGTGGTATCGAAGTCGAGATCAGTAATAATTATTGTCGAAGTGAATTGGTAAGCAATATGCCAGGATCCCAGCACAAGAAGTTGCACTTTGAAGTGAAAATAACTAATCAAGGCTCAAGTGGGGATGAACTGCTTGCTCAGCACATTAGTCAGCATGGAAAGTCTTGACCTTACTGGTTCCGCAAAATAGAGAACATTAAGGCCGTGCGATTTTCAAGGGTACCAGGTCAGAGTACGCCAGGAATTGGCTGTGTGACCCCGTGTCACATGATTCTATGGGTAAATACACAGCGAGGACTTTACGAGTTCGGAAAGATCAGCATGGCTGGATGAAAACTTTCGGGCGCCGCCCAGAATCGGTTCCACGAGCTACCTACTATTAAGGCTCAAGTGGGGATGAACTGCTTGCTCAGCACATTAGTCAGCATGGAGAGTCTTGACCTTACTGGTTCCGCAAAATGGAAAACATTAAGGCCCTCGGTCTTAGGCACTAATAGGCAGTCGTGTTCAGCACCGGATAATTCATTAGAAAAAATCTCATCACCAAAGAATGCGACATTTAGTGAAGCAGAAAGGGAACTGAAATATACCGACGATTATTCTCATGTGAACTGCAAATTACCGCCGTCAAGCACCGCATCAGAATCAGAGCAGCACGACGCATTCGACGCGTCAAATGACAGCAAACCAGTGCGTAACACTTGTTTGCAACTTGTTTGTAACCGCGACAATACGGACGTTTAAACGAATAGACCTGGTATTTAACGATCCAAGAGACGATCTAGACTAGAGAAAGATGGTAACAGCGAAGACTGGAACGCTGCAGACGATAATCGACTGAACAACGACCACGTATTTGGGACAAATCATTTGACAATTCCTAAGAGCCTGGCTGAATATAGGCAGAGCATGACTACCTGCCCGCTATGAAAAATCATTCAAATTTGTGTTGTTTTATTTCGTTGGAGCAGAAATTTGTGCGACGTTCCGGGCGCTTTGTGCATTGTTCCAAATGATTTTGATGTGGCACTTGTAGGTCTGGGAAAGTTCTGTGAAAGCAGTGATGAAATACAGCGGCAATTTTTCTTCTCTTGCTTCGATGACGAAACGGTCGTTGTTTGTTTAAATATAAAGTGTTGTGACTTGTGAATTACTACATCACCCTCACTCGCTCGCAGCAGTCCCTAACTCTTAACTTCTCGAGTTCGATGGAGCAAGTCGGTTTTTCGCGAGCACAGTAACTGTACCCGACACTTCTCCATACATTCCTTGTCTTCATGATTGTTAAGCAAATGTCACACTCGAGACGAATTGATTCTGCAACATATGATTTTCATGGTTTTGATTGCGTCGTTTTTTTATCGCATTTTCATCGTATGATTATTTCACAATCCATGACGATTACATAGCCATGACGATTACCTCGACAGAAGGTTTATATATTACACCATTGCAATAGTCTGATCTAGAGTTTCGACTCTCTGCCTCGACAAGATGTGTGTCACATTTCACTGTTTCCAGTTTCTGTTGATGTTTGTTTTTCTATTTCGATTATTAGAATAACATGAAAGTTCGTTTTAAGATTTATGCAAGGACTTCATGGACGCTAAGCCCTGTGAAGTGCATGGCGTCCCTTAGCCTCCAGCGTCACGAGGCATATTGACGCTTGTAAGGGTTTACACTAAATGTTTATACCACAGATTTGGAGGGAAACAGAAACAGTTAAGTTGGAAGATGTGATTCTATAGTGAACACTGTCGCATATCTCGGGAAACTGTCTGTAGTAATACAGAGCAATTTGGTTCACAAGCTTATTCCAAACCAGTTCAGGAGTTCCCTGATCCAGCATCCGACTCACTACCTCATCAAATGTCGGTAGCGGTGTTGCTCTTAAGGCCGCTGATATCAGAATCACATCTGGACAATAAGAAATTCATCATCCTGGATCGCACTTTACAGAGGTGGTGCAATTATATCGCGGAAAGAATAACTGTACAGTGCTAATCTAATACTACATCTACTAAACTGCGGCACATCGCTATAGCCAAGCCAACATAACAAACACCATCAATCAGTTCACTGGAAAAGACAATGTTAGTGACGGTAGGAAAGGCACGAAATAATCTAATCGATCCACACTACTTTCTTTTACGCTTTCAAAACTTCTCCTATTCAACAGATTTCCCATTGCTAACAAGTAGAGTAACTGTAAAGCTAAACTCTGTGCATGTTTCCTATGCAGCTCTAGGCAGACATCTGCAGCATGATGTCATGGTACGTCCGCAAGATGCAAGATAAACAAACAATCGCCTGTTTATAATAATCGCTAATGATACGGTTTGAATTATGCTATTGCTGAAATTTTCAGGATTTGTATTGTATTGCAAGATAATATGAAGGACGCAATCATATTAAATATTATCAGGTTATGTTCTTTGTTCAACTCCTTGTTTTCAATGATTTGCTTATTATCTTTTCTCACAAGAAATATTACGTCTGATTGAGTTTTTGGAAGAGTAAATTGAAATGATTCTAGTTTTGTCATTAAACACTTGCCAAGTTTTAACTTGTTGACGTCAGATATTTTGGAATTATATAGTTACATCATAGTCTGGGGATGAACCGTTTATTTAGGTGACGCACAGCGCTGCCTCCTTTATTTTTCTTGCATTATTTCTTCATCGTATAGTGCGGTGTGTGCATTCTCGCCACCCCATTCTTTAAGATTGTATAGACTATGTACAAGTGTTGTAACATATTATACACAGATCCAAAGTTTGTTAATGAATTTCAGTTCAACTACATGCTAGGTATTTTAAGATTTTAACGGCGTTTTAAATGACTACATTGCAAAATTTAATGTACTTTCTG
The DNA here is from genome assembly GCA_034694885.1 of Buchholzia appendiculata. Classification (NCBI taxonomy): domain Eukaryota; kingdom Metazoa; phylum Annelida; class Clitellata; order Enchytraeida; family Enchytraeidae; genus Buchholzia; species Buchholzia appendiculata. The sequence goes on from JAQFYQ010003272.1 coordinate 5,992, forward strand.
GGGTGAAGCATTTGCATAAAGTTATAAAACATGTAAATATAAAAATGGCCTGTAAATATAAAAATGGCCGGTCTCTTGTGATCCCTTTCTGGGCGACAGACATTTCTGGGCGACAGACATTTCTGAATTTCTGCAACGACATCTTTTACGTTTTCGACGCTCGTGAACATGTCGATGTTATTTGCATGAAGATTCTCATGACGCTGGATGAACTTTGCAAACTTCTTGGATGCTGCGTATTCGTTTTTGACGGTCGAATACTTGGTCTGATTTTCATGCTCTGCCAAGCGCCTGGTGACTGCTACACGGGGTGTTGTTATGTGTGACTGTAATACCGTAAATGTACTCGGTATCCAAAATCTTCGTTGTCAGAACTGTATGCATCTTCAACAACAAATTGCTGTTTCAATATTCCCTCTATTGCTGTACACAACTCCTTCAGCAATGATGGAAATGCTTCCTTTGACACTGATTTCGATTTCAATGTGTGTGCATCTTTCTATCTATTCAGAATTGTACGCCATCTCATCTTGAAGGTATGGTAAAAGACAACGTCCAGCGGCTGAGTTAAGAGTATTGCGTTCTTTGGAAGTCAAAGAAACTAAATGTTATTGTCGGCTGCTCGTTTTGCGACTGCGTCGAAATGACTGCTGCTGCTTTTATGACTACTTTCAAACGCAGACAAATTTTTTAGAAATATTTTTTAGAAATATATTGTCCCCTTATTGACGGGTATCTCATGTTGTTTCAAAACGGTGGGTGAAATAATCGCCGTCTTGTCGCGCAGAAACGCTTCGCATCTGCCACTTTCACTGTATGTAGCTAACAAATAGAGAGAATAAATGACCTGTCATCAAGCAAGATTGTAATATAACAAACTACACTGCAAACATTATTCAGCATTCATACTTTAGCTTCCAATCAATTCTGTACAGTGAACGAATCTGTACGACACATAGCCGTATGTTAAGCTATTGATGTGGTAGAACAATGAATTGAATGTACATTGCAACACAGCGTTGTCTAACGGTTTGACATTTGATTAGCAACCGCTGTGAATTTTCCATATCACAGATCAATTAGAGCTGAGCATACACTTCACTTTTATTAGCACGGCACATTAAGCAATAATTATGCTTACTGTGGTGCACAACCAAGCCAACATGCAGCGAGTCTTTAATAGTCTTCCACGTGCTCACTCGGCAAGGGATATCACAACTTTTTTGCACCGAAGTGTAAATAACTCGAAGAATAAAAATCATGTCTTCCGTATGCCACTTGAATGTAGTTTTCCACATCCCGAAGTAGAGTTACGGCGTGTTGACGCCTGCAATCTTCCTAGCATTTATCTTCTCTTGCAAGACGTTGAGGATTTTTTGAGTCTTGTGCAATGGATTTTATATTCTTCCATATAAGGAATAATATAGAATAATATGGAATAATAAATTAAATATGGAATAATATATATTATTCCATATTTCGACATGAATTTCCGATCGTGACATCATGTGATGTGTATTGTTGCAATCCATTGCATGATGCCTAAAAGAGCAATCATTGCACAACACTTGTTTATAGATATCACACACATGCACCGAATTACCTACAATAGATGCATTACATATGCTACAATGCAACATATCTAACTCGTCACGATGCTCATTAACAACATTGATAATGTTTTTTAACAGAAAGTTTCTTTTAAATCCACCATCAGGTATGCGAATCTCCGCTCTACAAATAGGACATTGGAGACATTCTTCATCCGACGATCTGTGCAGGTGATGCAAACATTCGGAACAAAACGTAAACGATTCGGGAAAACTGAACATCTTGTCAAGTGGCTAGGTTATCCAGACAAGTTCAACAGTTGGACGACTATATAAACGATGAGTGATTCACCAATCAGGCCCGGTTGCCTCACTGCCAAGAAGTCTTCCATTTGCTCCATCACACTTTGCTCCTATCATAGCAACAGGCTGGCTTAGACAGATAGGCTGAGTTGTCAAAAATCTTTCCGCATACGGTGCCCGGCTGAAGGTAACTCAACTGAAACAGAAAGCTGAACGTGGCAAAAGTGTGTTCAGTGTTCAGAGGCAGTGACTACAGCTGCTACAACAACCATCCGCAAAACGAATGTTGTCAATAATTTTCTATGACATTTTAACATAAATGACGCCGTATTCGCTGATTAAAGTTGATTGCTTCTGCGCAATTGTACCCACTGTTATATCCAGCGTGGTATCCCTTGGGAAAAGTTACGATGAACTCGCCATGTTCTTGTATGATCTGTATCTTGTAGGGCCCATGTCCCGCGGCATCCATAATTCCTACGATACGTCGTTGACAAAATGAGTGCAGACAATACAGATATTTTGGTTTAACCATGGTCGTGATGCATACCGCTTACATAAATCGGCCTTCGTCTTCATCCACTGCCTGTACAAAAGTATTACGAATAGTGAGGTTTCATTTAACATTTTTATATACTATGAGGGAGTCCATCGATACCTTTTCAATTTCCTGAGTTGAGTTTCTGAGATGTGCGAGTGGACCGGGAACCATGAGAACCGGCAGAGACTGAATGACCATTTACAGACAACGTCTCTGTTCTTCCGGACTGCCTGCGCCACTGAGATATATTGCGCCACTCTTGTGTACGCAGGCGTTACATCTCCCACTGCTTGGCTTCTCCGTGAAGAGGTGCTCCCCGAGATGACGGCAAAATCCCACACATTTACGCTGTCTTCTATGCGTCGCGCACAGGTTGCCGTTTCCCCCATAGACTCTGCGCAATTGTACCCACTGCTGAACCCTGCGTGATATCCGAAGGGAAATGTTATGATAAATTCCCCACGTTCTTGTGTGAACTGTACAAGGTAATATACTTGCAAAGTCAAGATACCACCACACAGTGCATAATTACAGTAGTGTGAACAGTGCTGGAATCTCGAAACGAATATGTTTATTTAACTCCAACATCGTTTCATTAACTCGAAATGAACTGAATGACTACTGATCAAACCATGAAGACACACACGAAAGTGTCTGTGGGCCTACTCCCTCCAGTATATCATGCATGCAATCAGGTGGCAATGCACTGACAGCATCAAAAGATTTCAGATCATTTAAAGCCGGCCGCTTATTAACTCCATTTTAAACAGATGCAAGACAGACGCAAGACAGGAATCAGCTGTAACTGCCACTTGTCTTGCATGGCATTCACTTGTGCTTCTGACAGATATTTTGAAAGTTCATTGTAGTTTACCATACAGAACCGGCACATGCGACCTGAGCTAAAACACCCTCGAAAGCCCCATATTTCATGGCTTTGCTAGATTATCAGCAGATGCAGTTGCCAATGAGCCAAAAAATTGCTGCACATCAGAACCTCCAGCAATATCGATAATCAATATCGAAAATTCAATAGATTCGAGTATTGTAATCAAACACCTTCCAAATCTTATTTTATTTACATCGGATAATTTGGAATGATACATTGTAATCAGTGTTAGGTATTTTTCAACATTCATTCTTGCATTCTCTAGCAATGCTACATCCGACTCTGATTCAATCTTGTAGCATGTGTCAATTTGTCTTAGCTCCATGTAGAGTTTGTTACTCAACTCTACAGTTGTTTGTAAATGTATAATTTTAGATAATGCAGAATTTATTTCTGTGTTTACACATGAAATTTGGTGTGTAATATGAAAATAGAAATTTGTAATAGATTCTTTTAGACAACTGATTTTTGCAAGAATTGTTGTTAACTCAGTTTTTTTCCTATCAAATATTTGGATTCCTGTATAGTGCTGCACTCTTCTGTGTAATGTTGTGAATGTATGCATTGTATGATTGTTGCAAAGACATTCAGCACATACGACTTCGTCACAATTTAAGCAAAATATATGAGCCTCTTTTTCAAAATGTATAAAGCAAGACGATGTGTATACATGCTTTTCATGATTTCGTCGCCTTCTTCCTAGATTTAAATGATTGTGCTTACAATTCATTTTGTCATGAAGATTGCTACACGCTTCGCAAACATTTAAGTCAAAGTTGGTACATAACTCAACAGATGGAGTATTTATAATACTGTTACAATGATCGCAAGATACGGTCTCCTGCTCTGTTTGACGTAATTGTTCTTGATCGATGATGGATTGTATTATAAAATTGTGTCTCAACTCTCTCCCATGACGTATCTTTGTATCTTGCATGCAAATTGGACACCTGATCTTGTTCAATCCAGCAGGTCTACGTTCTACGGCATTCACAATTCCATCGATGCATGTTGTGCAAAAGGAATGCAAACAATCTATAGAGCCTTTGGCTCTACCATTGTTAACAGACAGACAGCACACATCGTCAGCGTTTCAAGAAAATTCTACAACAATAACAACATTTGTTACGTTGTATACGCACAATATTTTTTTTCCATCCCATATTCTATGTAAATATTGTCATCGCAATGATTCTAGGGGTTTAACCACTGGAGGTTTAACCACCGGAGCGTTAACCATTGAAGGTTTAGCCACAGCTGAGGTTTAGCCACCTGCGGTTTAACCACCCGAGTCTTAACCACTGCGGATGTTTAGCCACTACGGAGGTGTGGTCACGGGAGATTTTACCATCAGAGTTTTAGCAACCGATTTATCGGTGAATTACGCATACAAGTAATGAATTCCATAATGAAGTATTGGTAAGTGTTGTTGGTACATTACACAGTAAAGGCAAAATAATTAATGGTCCACCTAAGGCTGGTGCCAGGCCTGCTCTTTTATTGCACATATTCAATACAAGTTTATTGCACATTACATTAAAATCAGCAGC
>JAQFYQ010003273.1:0-10824 GCA_034694885.1 Buchholzia appendiculata
TATTTTCCAGGAATAGGAGTGGGGGGTGTTTTCCAGGAGTGAGGGTTGAGTTGGGGAATGAGAGATGTTTTCCAGAAATGGGGGTGGGGTTAGGGGATGTTGTCTTCAGTTAGATGGGAGTTTAGTCTGTGCACATGTGCTGGAGAAAAGAAGGGAGGTTTTATCCTTGTTTTATATTACTTCAATTACTGCGGAATGTTTAGATTGTGCTTTGTATTAGTTTTGTTACAGGCAGACGAGAAGAATTGATGGAATTAGCTTCGAGCCATGGGCATCACTCTAACCAGCTGTACACTATGGTATTGGCTGTATGCTATAGCTCTATTGGCTGTACACTGTAGCTACTAGCTGTGTACTGTAACTATTAGCTACAGTACATTGTTAGTAGCTACGCTATAAAGGGATGGCAAAAGGGGGCACGGTTCCCGCCAAATCTCAGAGCCCCTGACGATTACGATTTTTGAATGTAACCCATCATTTATATTTGTGCCACTCTCTCTTCCAAACCCTGATTCCCTTCTTCTGTTCTTTAAAAGTTGGCTATGGCCCTGCATAAAGCATCTGCAGTAAACAGCTACATATGATATGACTAGTTGTATAATACAGCTGGCTATATGGTGTATCTTGCTGTATAGTAGGGCTGTCTGTATAGTATAGCTAGCTGTACAACATTGCTAGCTGTATGATATAAGCAAGCTGTATTATACCGTTAAGTGTACAGTTGTACACTGTAGCTGCATAGATTGTTGCTGTATGCAGCAATACGTGATGAGTGGTAGAAAAGTTGGGCGAATGCTGGTGCACGGTACTGCTATGTTATCTTACTTGTGTACCCTACACAGGACTGTGTACATTTGTACTTTTGTAAATAAACAGTTAAATATATATGCGTATCTTTTGAAGCTGATTGGCTGACCTATTTAGCTAATTTTTGGTTGACCTGATTATTATTAACTTGTTATTCCTCCTCAGCGAAAGGCCTTTTTAGAAAATTTGTTTACGGGTTTCAGATTGCTGCATAAAGTTGTGTCGTTGTTTGTTAGCGCTTAGAGACACTACGTAGAGCTATATATACATTGGAAATTTCATTGGGCATTGTCGTACGTAGCATTACTAAATTTGTGCGCTTTTATTATTTGTTATTCGTTTTGTTTTATTGACTTCGCAGGTCACTTTCGTCTGATGATGTTCTGTTTCTCTTGTCTGTCGCGTTATTCGGTAATGGCTTGTGCTGGGGGTTTTGTCGGAACTGCAGACAATGTCGTATACTGTGGAGCAGACAGCCAAGTTGCAGTAACGAGCTCCAAGGCGATGATGATGATGATGGTGGCGATTTTCATTGAGCTTGTCTCGTTATTGTTGTGATTCGTATGTATTGAAGGCCAGTGTTGGATGCCTAGTCAATGAGGAGAATTGTGGAGTTGTTGTTTGTTGACATCGTATGTACAAGTGTGGATATAGCGCGTCAGCCAATACAAAGCTTCAGTGTCTGCCTCGTGCAGTGCCAGACCACCATCGAGCCTCGTAAAAGGGCATGAATTGACTGACGGTCACTCTTGGTCAGATTAGTGATAAACTATGGCAAATAAGGAGTTGCTACTGCTTACAGTCTTCTCTTTAAAACAGAAATACATTTCTAGCGTTGGACTTGTCGTAAGATCAGTTTTATATTGCGGTTATCTATCTGCCGGAGACCAATCCAAATTTAGGCTCAGTAGTTTTAACAAGTTTATTATTATTATTAGAGTGGAGCGGATGATGCTGTGTATTTTAATGGAATATTTTGTAGACGAGATGAAATCCTTTTATTACGCTGTTGTCATACCTTGATTGTATTTAACGATTTGATAAATAAATAGATGCATACTCTTCATTTGATAAAGATTTGAACAGCTGCTTGTTGCAAAATTCAGAAATGTTTCAAGCTCAGTTTGTTGTCATACTTCACATTGACAATATGGGTGTTTGGTATTTTTAAACTTTAGTTTTTTACGTTTGTTTCATTTTAAATTACTTCGCTTTCAAATTGACCCAAGTTAGGAAATAAAAGCTCTAGTGTTGTTACACTACTAACATTGCTTACCACCTAAGAAAATATTTGAGGCAACAATATTAATAAATATACACCGTGGGCCAATAAAAAACGTGTCCTTGTATTCTCGCCATAACTCGATCAAATGGCCACCGATATCTACAAAATTTTGTGAATATGATTCCTTGAGTTTTGTGGAAAGAATGCAATACACTATTTATAAACGTTTGGAATAGCATGTATTTTTATGACGTCATCATAACGTCATCGATATTGTATCATAAACCAAGAATGTGTGGCTAAGTGAAGCGGATAAAATGTGATAAGGTTCCTTAGACAAATTAACAGTTATGGTGCAAAGCGTTTTCTAAGAGAATTTCCCGACAGGGGGTGGACATTAGGTGGATTAAATGCACTGATACTGAAGATTGACAGGATTGGATCTACTCAGCGACAACCAGGTGCGCAGCCCACAGAACACGCGATACTTTTCGGCTGCTGGTGAACGAAACACCGGGCTTCATTCGGCCTACGGTGTGCCACCCCAATAGCCCGGATTTAAATCCCATGGACTACACGGTTTGGAGCATCATGCAAGAGAATGTCTAAAAGACAAAAATTCGAGACGTGAATGAACGTGAGAGAATCATAGAGGAACCTATGGGATGAAATTGATCAGCGTTATCGTTATCAACTAGTCTGTACAGCAGTGGCGCCAGCGTCTTCGCGCAATTGTTAATGCTCACGGAGGACACGTTGAACACCAGCTTTGATATTTTATTTCTATTATAAGTAATGCCTGAGCTATGTTTTGGTAAATTTTGGTTGTGATCGGTAGCTGTTTACTGAAGTTATGGCTAATAATACAAGGACACGTTTTTTATTGGCCCACGGTGTATATTATAAGTAGATTTAAAAGATGTCATTGGTTTAGTGGTTTGTTTGACAAGATTCTTGTATTCACAGAGGTCGCTCATTCACTATTTGCTCAGTCGTGCACTGAGGAGATTATGTCTGGTTGTGTTGGTCTCTCAGTCTTGCTGTCTGTATGTTTGTGTAAGGCATACTGCTGTGTGTTTGTGTCAGTCTTGCTGTCTGTATGTTTGTGTCTTAGTTGTGCTAGGTTTGTTTTGTGTTTCAGTCTTGCTATCTGTATATTTGTGTCTCAGCTATGCTAGGTATGTTTTGTGTTTCAGTCTTGCTGTCCGTATGTTTGTGTTTGTGGCTCAGTCTGATCCTATTTTTTGTTGTTGCGTGCTGGATTGTTTCTATTTCTTGCGCTCTGTGTTTTTGTATACTACATTGTTTCTATTTCTTGCGCTGTGTGTTGCTTATATGTCTTGCATTCTGTGTTGTTGCATGCTGAATTGTTCCTATTTCTTGTCTACGCTGTGCTGTTAGGAGGAAGAACCGAAAGATCTGGAAGCACGTATAGCGAAGATAATCGCTCGGTCGTTGAAGCACAAACCGTCGTCAAAGCAACAACAACAGCATCATCATCATCATCACCGTCCTCACGGAGCACCCACCGTGTCGCATCATGCGCGGCATCACACATCGCCTCGACGACCGCCGGTCGGAGTATCGCCACGGCGACACAAGTCGCAAGTACGTACGCGTCCGTACGAGGGCGAAGAACAGGTGATGGATGACGAGGAACTTCACAGCCTGCTTGGAGTATAGTCTACTTGGAGTATAGTCTACTTGGAGTATAGACTACTTGGAGTATGAGCTGGATATAGACATGCAGTTTGTGGTTGAGACTGCTTGGAGACGGTGTGGACTGATAGGAGTCTCAGGATCTGGTCTGTTTAGACTGCCTGGAGAATAGACTGCCTGGAGTACGGTCTGATCAAAATACAGTCTGCCCGATGTCTAGACAGCTTGGAGTATTATTACTTGAGTGCTGAATCCTATGTGCACCTCTGACCTACTGGATAATACTGTAGACGGTGACATATACTGAATAATCCTATACTGGGTGACGTGGGTGTGGTGGGAGTATGATTGTCTTTTCAGCGTCGTGATACCAGGTAATGCTGTAGTCAGCATCTGGATACCAGGTAATGCTATAGTCAGCATCTGGTGACCAGGTAATGCTATAGTCAGCATCTGGATACCAGGTAATGCTATAGTCAGCATCTGATGATCAGGTAATGCTTTAGTCAGCATCTGGTGACCAGGTAATGCTATAGACGCTGATGTGGTACTAGTGACTGACGATAGCAATACCTGTAATGCTTTAGTCAGTGGTATGGTACCAAGTAAATCCTGCGTTGTGCATGTTTTGGAAGGAAATGTAAACCTTGCACGCTGAGGTATGATGACTGACGGTGGATGTCTGTATCTGTCGGCAAGTACGATTGAATGATTCAGCTTCTCGTCTGACAAGGTCAAACTTCAGTAGTCATGTTCTGTCGTACTTGTCTTGCTGATGTAACCGTTGAGACGGGAGACTCGGTGACTGTCGTGCAGAAGTATAACTGATCTTTAAGACACGAAGTATTTCAAGTGCGTGCAGTTTGTGGTTGATTTGTTTTGTTTTGCTGACTCGGCAGCCGGTGCAATAAACCGAGCATCGCTTGTTTCAAGTTCGTGAGATTCAGTTCGTTTGCTTTGCCGAGCGTTGTGAAATCGAGTATATGATTCTCTGGGCATTTTGACCATAGGATAATTGAACTTGGATTAACTTTTATCATTTAAGAATCAGTTTGGAAAACAGTTTCAGTTAAGGAATTTGATATCGGATATATATAAATTGTGATATATTTTATATATGTTGTGAAGTAATTAATTAATTTGGTGAGATATTAAATTAGTTACATTTGGAACTGGAAAACAGCTACTATTTTGCACTGGCTGCTTTGTCTTTGAAATATTATACGATCTCATCTTTCAATCTTTGCTTTCTTGCTGCATTTGTTTATGTTATTTCTAGTTAAGTTGCGAATGAATTTTAACTTTAAATTAAGCTATGTTGTTGACTGCTGGGCGGTGCTTTGCATGTGCATAAGTTAATGCATATGGACACAAGTACTGTCTTAAAGCACTGCTGAGAAGCATCTCAAGTGAATCACTATGAGACTTCTACTTCAGAATGACGCTGACAAATCGAGACCATAGCGACTGAATTTTACAAATATGGATACAATAACTTGTGTGATTGTGTTGTCCGATATGTATAAACATTGGTTAGTGAACTGTCAAGTGTTACTGAAGGTGCAGTGAATACATCAATGCATCATTGTCATTTATTCTCCAGCTTGGCATTGTTCGCTTTATGTTTGGTTTGTTCGTTATCAAACATTTCACTCCGTAATGGAAAGTAATTGTTGACAAACGCTCTAAGGGTGATGTGGTGCATTATTGAGTTGTTTAAAATTGTCACTGACATGAATTTGAATCAATTAAATTAAATTAAATGCAAGATTTGTATGTGGGAGCATGTTTGGACGACGGCACGTTGCTAGGTCACCGATCCAAGAGGGAGACGAGGGAGCATATATTCTTTTCCGTTGCCTTTCTGACCTTATATTGGATATTTAGCTGCCTATCGGTGGCTGTGCATACAATTTTTGATACGAAAGTTGTGACTTCGCTGTTGTTTTACATTATGCTTCTGTATATATCTGAGTTTTTCTGTGGAGCATGTCATGCTTCGACTGAAGTCGGTTTCAAACTTTAATTGAGAAGATGCTTTTGTGAATTCAGTTCTCTTTTTATCATACTACTACTCTTTTGTGTATTGTGTATCACATGTGTCGACTGATTTATGTGCCACAGATTATGAATGCTGTATTCTTTTGAATGAATGTATTTAACATTTGTTTGTTGTGAATCATTTCCAGTTTCTTATCATTATCTACGAATGATTATTATCGTCATGTGTTCTATAGTGGGAGACAATAGCATCGACACCTGGTTTATTAGTCCGTATCATAAGAATGCATGCTTGACGTCTGTTTCTTGCATGAACTTACCCTGTCAATGATTGTTATACTTTAGACTTGAAGATTAAACTACATTGACTTGGAATTCATCGCCAAAGTGTTATTGTATGTCCCAAATGTTGGAAATGGTCATGGTGTTAGATCCTGTAGAAAGTCTGTGCTTGAATTGGCTACTTTATGTCTAATGTTTCCTGGCATTGAGCAGTGCTTGCTAGCTAGGTATGCTGAGGAGCATACAATTTATGGATCTTGTGTTTATAGGTCACACAAAAAATAAACTGTAAACCAAAGAGCGTACAGTTTATGTTTCTCGCGATCTATAATCACTGGTACAGTGGTAGCATACTTGGCTGCGCAGCCTATGATTCATTATCAACTATTGATAGTTTGATTTTGAATTCCTTTATTTTTAGCTTGCGCAATATTTGATGTCTCACATATCTGGTGTAATTAATATTCTGATTATTTAAACTTCCAAGTCCACACATTTTTGGCAGTGCTCTCAGCATGATGCCATTCTGTATAATACAATTCTGCATTTTAGTTCTGTGTCATGTGTGTATTTAACTTCAAAAGTTTCTGCAGCTGTTGTCTTGTGCTTGCAAGATGTTTGCACGGATTGGGTCAAAGCATGCTTCGGGGTAGCACTGATTTTGGGCAGTTCAACATATAGTAAAGGTCATGATTTGGTCATGACCATTCAGACAGAGGTCAAGATCAGGTGCTTGAAGTCAAGGACAAGATGATTGAAGGTGAAAGCCAGGTACACAAGGTCAACAAAAGATATAGAAGGTCAAGATAAGCTACAGACGGTTAAGATAAACCATAGAAGGTCAAGATAAGCATCATGAGGTCAAGATAAGCTACACAAGGTCAATATAAGCTACAGAAGATCAAGATAAGCTACAGAAGATCAGTACTAATTGTGATTCATTAAAGACTAGTTTATCTGTGACGAATTGTTGCAATATCATGCACTGATTTGCAGACAAGTAAATGAACTAAATTCAAAACATTTCATATGTACAAACAAAATGAATACATAATTGTCCAAGTAACAATTGAAGCAATCTTGGAGGCTGATCAGCCATACAATAATCAAACAAGCAAATAAATTGATGTAATACAAATTTTAAGTATTACTATGAATATTACAATATTTAAAGCTGAATTGTTATCAAATTATTCTGCAGTTTTTGTAACAAAATACTCCATTGGTAACAAGCTCGTTTTTCAATCACATTATCTATCTACACTTTTAGATATTCTACACGACTCTATAATGCACAGATTTGCTTTTCTGTTTCAAGCGCCGAATTTTGACTTTATAACTTTCATTGTTAGGTCAATCTGTAAAGGTTTACAGATGTATTACTTTGTATACCCAAACGTCCACACAAATTCCTGAAATTTAAAAGTTTTGTTATATTGATATTTTAAAATGTTTGTTGATCTCTTACCAAGATTTTAAACTAGAGGAACCATTATGACTTTTGAGTTATCTTTGAGTCATAATTGGGCCATGATAACTTTTGGTGATTTTGAGTCATAATTGGGTCAGGATGACTTGAGTTATCTTCGAGTTCTAATTTGCTTTGCTCTGTGCTCCTCGGAAATCTGAATTATTTCAAATCGCCATTTATACTTTGTTGCCCAAAATCTCTAAAATACACGGAAATTGTTTAAACTTTTATTTTTAAATGTGTTTGTTTAGCATATTATATATTATATATTCTGGCCTGTATTGCTATTGGACGAGAAAAGTTTCACCTTAGTGTATTTCTGTATCTATCTGCATTGCTAATGGTCAACAACGGTATCCCATAGTCTATTTTTGTAGCTAACTGCATTGCTATTGATCAATAACAGTGTCCCCAGAGTCTACCGCTATGTCTATCCCTGTTGCTATTGGTCTCTAACTTTGCCCTAGTCTATCGCAATATCAATCTGTGATGCTATAGGTCGACAACAGTTTTCCCTATCCGGTCGCAATATCTATCTGTGTCACTATTGGTCGACAACAGTTTCCCCTAGCCTATCACTGTATCCAGATTCAAAATCGAACTCGTCAGTTCGTTGCTCTGAGTTGCCTAGAATGGTTTCGTAGCATTCGCCGAGTTGACTGTGAATGTCGTCTATGTTTGACCTTGCGTGAGGATTGTGTCTCCAACAGTTGATCATGATGCTGTAGATAGCCAGTGGACACTCGTCCGGTATTGATGGTACTAGTCCTGCCGTGACGAGCTGGACAACATCCGAGTCACTGCAGTCACTGTAGAGAACCTACGAACAACAAGCAAGCATGACCATGACAAACAACACGCATGCATGACCGTAACCAGCTACACGCATGCATGACCGTGACCAGCTACACGCATGCATGACCAGCACACGCATGCATGACCATGACTAGCTACATGTAACACGCATGCATGACCGTGACCAACAACACGCATGCATGACCGTGACCAGCTGGACGCATGCATGACCGTGACGAGCAACACGCATGCATAACCAGCTACAAGCTACACGCATGCATGACCAGCACACGCATGCATGACTGTGACCAGCTGGACGCATGCATGACCGTGACCAGCAGGACGACATCAGAGTCACTGTAGAGAACCTACATGCATGCTTGAGTTGCAAACAGAACACAACTTGACGATCGGATTGAGTTTGAAGTAATCAGTATATTTAAGTTTTGCATAGTTATTTATGTTGACATTTGTCCCATTGCTATGGAGCTGCACAATAGACGCGTCGTGTTCCTCCATGTGCTCCACAAGGCGAGCAGCGAGACCGTTGGAGACGGTGCATGCGGCTGTACAATATTACTTTAGTAAAATCAAAGATGTCAGATGTCATACCTATAACTTGACCGTAAATCTGATTCTCTAGCAACGGCTGTGTCGAAAGCCTGATATTGATATAGTGCAGGCCTAAGTGCCAGTTTTAATATTGTTTCATCAATAGTACAATTTTTTATTGATTGTTCTATTATTTTCTCTTAGGCATTAATTTCTTGTATCTTATTTCACGCACTAGTTTAAAAGTAACCTTCTTGCAAAGATTAAACATAATCCTCAGCAAACGCCTTGTGGGTCGATTTGCCTGTGTGCTCATTGTTTAAAAGTACATCGCAGAAAGCGCCCACATCTTCATACCTGAGCCAAGCTGAACACCTCCCACATGAGACACCCGTACGCCCACACGTCGCTCGCGTGTGTCCACTGTTTTCTTCCGGTCGCCTGGAGTGCTTCCGGAGCCATCCAGCGGACCGGCACGGCTGGTTCCCGTCCACCGACTAGGCAGTAGTCTGTGGGATACATGTCCTTGTTACAGTCGAGGAGGGAGATCTTGGCGACGAGGTTCTCCGCGACTTGCACGGTCCGTGCAGCCATGTCCTTGTGCACGTAATTCCGACTTGCCAGGTACTTTAGTCCACTTGACACCTGCAACATAAACATGGAATAATAATGTTGAGACTTGTTGAACGGCATCTGGCCATAAAATATTAATTGTAATTGGATTCAAAGGGTTGATGAGACCAGTGGTGTAGTGGTAAAAAAGCAGTGGGTATACAGTGGGCATGCTGTCGTATTTTCAGTTGGTATATGCTCTGTATAAAGTGGGTATGTATGCTTATTAATAATTTGCTGTCAGTATACCCAGTATACCCTACGACTACACCACTGGATGAGATGCACACTCTGGTTCCAACGTTGTCAGCCATGTCTTACTGATAAGGGACTTGAATTGATTTACCGAGCCACCAACCCCCATAATTGTATACTGTAAATTCATGAACTGTGTAAATAATTTGGTCAACATTAGAGAAACAGAGTGTGATATTCTTTAGAGAAAAGTAAAGTACGGTATAATAACTTCACTAATAGCGCATGCTATTTATAGCCAGGGTTGATGTGTAAGACGCCTGTTTTACCTGACCACAAAGGTGGAGTTTGGCTCCGACGGACAGACTACGTCCAGCCGATGAAGTCTGTGTGGGAGGATACAACGACTCGTCATCTCCCCCCGAGTACGTGCACGAGGAGGAACGAGTGTAGTAAAGAAGAAGCTCTCGAAGGTTGTAGTTAGAAACAAATTCAAACATCTGCCCTGTTAGACAACACAAGCACATTTTGTAGTTGGAATTCAATATACAATGAGTCGGCCAATCTAAACATTGGTTATACAGCGTGAAGTGCTTGCTCGCTGCCATAACCTCTCCGCATTTATTACCGTTCTGTATTTCTTGGAGTGACCGGATAGGTTAGTCGGTAGCGTTATAGCCTCACACCACAAGGGTTGAGGGTTCAACTTCCCGCTGTAGCTGATTGTTTTCGGTAGCAACTTGGGCAAACTATTAAGACTGTTAACACTCCATTGAACTGTTAAAACTCCATTGTATGGGAATTCGCCTGTACGGGAAGAATCTTTAGCCACTCACCTGTTCTCTTTTGGCCTAGTAGATCGGTGGCAAAAGTCTAGTATAGTAATATGTAAGACTTGCAGGACACTATCATCTTCATCTTCATCTTCATCTTCATCATATTCACTATCATCGGGCAGGACACTATCATCTTCATAATTCCATGCACGTCATATGTAAATATTGTAATCTAAGATGTGTTAAACTTCACACATTTCATATCACACAAATTGTATTTGAAGGTTGGATACAGCATAGGCCTATACGATGATGATGATGATGATGACAGTGCTCTGTTCGAAGACAGGTCCTGGCGATGGTTTATATGTCTGCGTATTACTACGCTTGACTTAACCACCAACCATGCACAAGGCCGGTGAGTACGGGTGGGCGGCCAAAGGTCCTTC
>JAQFYQ010003274.1:0-10824 GCA_034694885.1 Buchholzia appendiculata
GGAAAGCGAAGGACCGTGAGTTGTGGAGAAGATGGATACCAGGGACCTGCCTTCCGGCAGAACACTAATGATGATGATGATGTTTTTTATCTTTTGAAAGCACAATTTAACCTATATGTGCTGAAGGGCTGCAAAAATTCAATCATTTTTTAATGATAATTGCCTTGCATGCAGTGTTGTGGTGGTTTAAGTAGAACTGCAGTGCTGTGACGATGAATTAGCCTTGGATTATTTGGTTATTGACTTGTACTGAAAATCATATTCTGTAGCTCATTGTTAATCAATTGAGGTCTGTTGTAAGCATTGATACAGTAGCCATTTGGTTTTGTGTGATCAATGATGCTTATAGTCGCGTGTTTTGTGTGATCAATAATGCTTATAGTCGCTTATTTTTGTGTAATGAATGATGCATATAGTCGCATGTATTGTTTGATCAATGATGCATATGCTTGTGTGTTTTCTGTGTTACAGTAAGCTGGAGATCAGCACTGGACAGTTGGCTCGCTTCGCCGATGGATGTGCTGTTGCAAAGGTACATTCAAAAAAATAAGATTTGTTTTGCATTGATTATGTATTTTATGTACGATTATTTTTTGTATTTTGTTGCTAGCGGTATATATATATAAGTTACTCTCACAAGAGTGGTTTGTTTAATTCGTATTAATATGTGCTATAATTAATATGATTATTCCAGTGCATTAAATTATATCAATTGGCCTACTGTGATGTATTTTAAATCTGTTTGTGTATTTTTAAGGCGTTTGCTGTACAAGTATTCTCTGAACAATAGTATCAAGATTTTGAAATTGTATTTAGAATTCTGATTATTCAATCATGAACAAGCGTGCTTGATTTTTATCCACCACTGATTACACAATACTGAATCTATGCTGTTTTATTCCTCTTGAAATGCACACATTTTCCAGCTTGACTTTATCACAAGATGATCGCTAGATATTGATCACCTCAACACTCGATGGAACTGGTTAGAACTGAGTGGGACTGAATTGCACAAGTTTTAAACTCTGACATTCTTTCCATTCTGTGTCTATTCCACTGGTTTTAGGAAGAAGATTGACCTCTCCCTCTCAAACACAGGCTTCTTGTATCTATCCCTGTAAGGTTTCTCGTCTCTGTAGATTCTGAGCCTCAATTATATGGAACTCCTTTAGCTTTCTTTTCAGTATTTAAGATCTGTGTGAACTGCACCATGAATTGCAGGTGAAGTGTAACTGTACATATGAGTGTCTGTTATTTGTTGTTAGGTTGGTGATATGAGTGTCATGGTAACAGCAGTCAGCAAATCACGCAGCTCCTCTTCGTCTTCATTTCTACCGCTGACGGTATTGTTTACATTGCTGCCACTAACCGTCTACTTAACTGTTATAGCATATAACGGTCAGGGTTCTTGCTTTCCTGGAGAACTTGTGGAAAAAATTGAACTTTTCTGGAGCTCATGGAAATAGATCTCTTATGGACAAATTTCTGTATTTTTGAAGGTCGTGGGGATGCCTGAAATTTGAAAACTCTTCTTAAATTGATACTCGGCACTCAAAACAGAAGTATGATTATTTAACATTATCATATTAAATACTGAATAAGGGGAATCCAGTCAGTGCATTGCTCACTGCGTATTTAAGCATGGTATCAGTTTGTTGATACATTTGTTTGCTATGTTTGGGTAATATTTTTATTGTCTCGTTGTACCTATTCAGTTGCAAGACATTGTTGTCATATAAAATGCGGCTAAGCACTCAGCTAAAAAGTCATTGCATTAATCTTTTGGTCTCTTCGGAGAAAAGTAATGTATGAAAAACGTAAATAGTGTCATGCCTGATAACCTGACGTGACGAACTCTTTACAGGGTCAAATATTGATTATGTTAGACATGAAAAAAAAACAATACAGTGCCCGGGTGAACCTATTTAAAGCCAACTGGGTGCAAATTAATGTTTAAAAGATATTATATTCTAAATTCAGCTTTGAGACATCAATAACTAAAAATTAATAGCACTACAATAGTATTTAGTGATGATGAACTGAACGGACTTCTGTCACTAATCCAGGTTGACTACAGACAGAAAGCTGCCGCTGCCGGCAGAATTCCTACGAATCATCTTCGGCGAGAGCTGGGACCTAGCGACAGTGAAATACTCACAGCAAGAATGATCGGTATGTACTTTGTATATTTGGTGTATTGTCATGTTTGTTGTTTACGTAATGTTGTATTGGTATTTATTTTGTATAGTTAAAATCGGTATTGCTGAAATATTATTGATTGCCGTACATTATTTTATGAAACTGTTTTACTTTGGATATTAGTTTTAATATTGTTTAAACAAGTTGTCTAATCCCACCATCATGAAGGACCAAAGAGCAGCTTGAAGCGGTCTACACTCATGATACATCTCTTGATCAGACTTCCAGCCTTTTAGTCGTCAATCTTACGACTTGCACTTTACCGGACTATGCAGTGCCAGTTTTCTAGATTTTCCCCCACCACAAGGAAAAATTATCACGTACTGATTGTGGATAATTCTAGTTTATACGATGTCTAATGATTATGACGTTATGTAACAATCTAGTTTAAACATATTATAGGTTATCCTGTTATTTAATTTGTTTATATATATTTTTTGGAGAAGTTATCTTGTTCACAGTAGATCTACAATTACAATTGACCTTCAGTTTATGACAATTACTTGTATCATAACTCTGATTTTTAGTACTGATTTTATACTGATGATAGAGTAAGCTTATAGTCATGCTGCTGTGAACTTGTTCTTCAGACCGTTCACTCCGGCCTCTCTTCCCAGCGAACTACTTCTGTGACACCCAGCTCATGTGCAACCTGCTTGCAGTGGACGGGGTACACGATCCTGGGGTAGCCGCCATAAATGCAGGTACAGACTTTCAGTGTGTAAAAATGGGCAAAGAATTTGATTTCTATTTCAGTTTGTTATGTTTTTTCTTCTAAAGGAATGTGTTTTCAGTAGCGATACAGTTAGACACTTTTTTAGTTGACTTATGGCATAAGTTTTGATTCGAGTGCAATTGAACATTGCGAAAATTGTTTAATGATATAATTTGGTATTTTGAAATGTGTGGCATCAGTTTTGTTTTAATAGGAATAGCATTTTAATTGAGTAAACATAGACCGTTCAACTTGCTATTACGAGTAACTGGTTTCTATGCAAGTTTATTGCTCATGTATGTCTATTTTCAAAAGATTTACTTTTGAATATAAAAATTAATGTTTCAACTTTTACACATTCTGGTGGTGCTGTGTTTAAATGCTAAATCTTAGTTTTGATGTGACTGCACAATGCACATTTGTTGTTCTGAGCCTAATTTGATGAATTAATATTAATAACACTGTTTTCGTATTGAAAATTGCTGTATAGTTATGTTTTTTGTAGCATCTGCTGCATTGGCGTTATCTGATATACCATGGAATGGACCTGTTGGTAAGTTAATTAGTGTTTGGCATCCTTTTTATGTGTCTATTTATTATTATATTATATATAAAATTATTACTATTCTAAATAGTTTGTAGTTTTAAGCTGCTAATCGTTTAATGGTTATTTTTTGCATATAATAAAGTTGTGTGAAGAAGTTTTTATATACTATTTATCTATATAATCATATGATTGGGCTTATTTGTTGGGCTCATAGTGGGTTTATTTTTGTAATTGCCAAACACAGTCTAGATTTAAGCTAGGCTGTGCAGTGTGCATGTATAAATCTATTGGTATAACTCTGTCGTGCAGTAGCTCTGCGGGCTTTGCTGTGTCAGTTTTCAGTTGATTGGATAGTTTATTTGCACATCGCGTGTAAACAAGCGAATTCCTTTTATCACTTGGTCCTGAAACTTGGGTGCTATTTGTTTTTTGTTGTTTAGAAACCAGACAAGACATTCTGATGCAATGAAACTGATGGAACAGTTGACATTATAAATGCAATGGTGTCCAGCCTTTCATTCAATTTTTATCAATCCATAGTTGTAATGTTTAGCAGTTAATTCAATTTTTGGAAAGGTGTTGAAGTTGTTAGTTATATAAACAACATTTGATATGTTACTTGAGCGTATTTGTATTTTATTTAAATGTATTTTGATATTTATATATGTGATTTAGAATGTATATTTCTACATGTAATGCACTTTGTTCTAAGGCGCGGTGCAAGTAGGCTGTATTGATTGTGAGGCGGTTGTCAACCCGACGCGGAAGCAAATGCGAGACAGTACTCTCAATATGGTCGTCACGGCAACGGAACGCAAGAGAGTAGGTCAGTTGACTTTCAAGTTCTATTTTTTAAATTAAAATTTGACGGAGGAGTTGTGTCTGTGTATTGTACATGTTTTTTGTGTTGATTACGTGTAGCTGTTGTGGCTTTTCACAAAGCAAGATGAGATAACTTGTACATTGTTGTTTAGTATAAATTTACGCTCTAAGTTCTATTTTGTTACAATGTGATAAAAATTAGCTGTTTTTGGGATAACCCTTTTTTATATAGATCTCTGATGTATAGTTGAATGTTTGTGTTTTTGTGAACATGCATGTAGGTTTTCAGACATTTGGTTTAAAAAATGTTGACTCGAGATTGTTTTATTTTAATCAGTATCTTATGTGGTTGTTATCGTATTGTGTGATCTTGTTTAATTCGTGCTTTCTATTCTCTTATAGATCTCTCTCTCTGTGCTCTTACATCTCTCTCTCTCTCTTTATGTCTCTCTTATGCCTCTCTGTTTTCATGACTTTGTGGCCATGCAGTCATGATTGAAGCAGCTGCTGAGAACATCACAGAAGCAGACTTTAAGAAATGCGTCAAGGAGGGAGTGAAGCACACGCAGCAGATAATCGAAGCTATCAAGCAGCTGAGCAAGACGTCGGGCAAGTTGAAGAGAGCACAGCCAGCTGCTGCAGCTGCTACACTAGCTGCTGAAGTACAGGATGCTCTCACCAGGTAGCTTGCAGCAGTGCAAACAATTTTGTTCATTGTTTCAGCAGCTGCTCTGATTCATCCAATTCTGATTATCTTGTGTTCTTTTGAGTCGCCTGGTTGCTACCTAGTTGCTACCTGGTTGCTACCTGGTTGCTACCTAGTTGCTACCTAGTTGCTACCTGGTTGCTACCTGGTTGCTACCTGGTTGCTACGTGGTTGCTACCTGGTTGCTACCTGGTTGCTACCTGGTTGCTACCTGGTTGCTACCTGGTCGTGCGTAGCTCATTGATATGTTGTTGTTATCATATATGCTGAAGTGCGAGTAAATGTAGTGAGTCAGCCTATCCAAAGGTTTGGTGTCTGCAGGTTTGGTGTTAGTGTTGTGCCTGCAGAGCACCATCGAGCATAGTTAACAGGCGTGAATCAACTATGTGTGACTTAGTCATAAAAGGTCATCACAGCCATAATTTCACTGTTAGTCAGGCCCCATTTCTTATGGCACCCTGCAGTGCCCGTGTCCTATAGGAATTTATGCAGTGTTGATCACATCTGTCTCGGAAATGTGAAGCCAGGATTTCAAATTGAGGGGTCACGAGAGGATGCCCCCGTACTTATCCTTATAATTGCCCACACTTTACTGAGCCACCGTACTTATTGCTGCGCTGCATCGTGTGAAGTTGCAGCAGGTTTTGTTTGGAGAGGGGAAGTCTATTGTGAGCTTGGATTGTCTGAATTGTCTTTCTGATGTAATTGTTTCTGTCTATTGCTATGATTGGTCACTCCTTTGTCCATTTGTTATATGCATAGATATTGATCATTGAGATGATGAAACTAAGGTAAAATTGGTTCTAGATGGTTTGTGCCAGTAGGTCTTGTTGAGAATTAAAAAATTGAATTAATGTGTCACAATTATTGTCTATATGATGTCCTATTAGAGACTTGATTTGATAGATGTGTATTTTTATTTTAAAGTCTAGCATCAACTCGCCTCCGAGAAATCTTCACAGACTCGACTCATCACAAGGTTAGATATGCTGCACATGCTTTTAAGACTCGTTATATCTGTGTAGTCATGTGTTTGTTTACATGTTTCATACGAGCTGGTGTGAGGATAGATACGGTAGTCAGCAATGAAGACTTGTAACAGCCGTAATCTGTTTCTGTATTGTTCTGTTGCGCCGAATGAGTATTTTTAAATACTTCTATATTTGTTTGGGTTTTAAAGCCTTTTGTAGTGCAGGCAATTTTTTCTGTAAATGCAACTTTTTTCTTAGTCGTATTTTTTGGCAGCGATAGCTCAAACTATAGAGAGATTTGATTAATGATAATTAGAACTCTTGATATTTTGCCAAAGATTTCCATTTTTTCTCAAAATTTAATATTTTGTTAAACTTGATATGATTTCTTTCATCGTTCTTTTGTTCCGTGTTTTTCTGTCGTAGATTTCCAGGGACACTGCAGTGCAAGATGTACGAGAACAGGTCTTGGAGAAAGTTAAAGGTAATTGTTTGCGTTTGCTGAACTTATTGTAGGCACTAATGTGTCGCAGCAACTGTAGTAACTATGCTATTCCTTTTTATCTGCTACAGATTGCATGTACTTTTTAGTCTGAGTATATAGCTTGATTTATTTTTATACTTTATCAGAATTAATTAGATTGTATCACTGTAATTCAGGACAGTTGATGATATTGCTAAATTTACTCGGATCTATCTCAGCTAGGTGTGCATAACAATGCAATTTGGATATTAATTTAATGAATATTTTCCGACCGAATGCTCTTCCTGATGACATTCTATTGATGGGCGTAGCTGGTCTGTGGAATCAATTGTGAGATTTGGCATTACTTTGATTAACATAAAATTCTATGTTATTTGTCATGTTGTCATTTTATTAAATAATGATCACTTGCATTTTTTCCTTAATGTTGATCTGGTATCTGTGGCGCTGTTACAGAAAGCTACCCAGATGTTGACAGTCAGTTGTTAGCAGAGGCTTTCTCTGCTCTGTCGAAGCAGATTTTCCGTGAACTCATTCTCACGACAAATGTTAGGTCGGTAACAACTTATACTCGTTCATGCTAGAAATATAGCATTGCTGACCGCCGCTTGTATTTTTCTCGCTACAATTCAGTTTGGTACTATTCACTTTTATTGTGATGTATGTTTTTGAATTATTTGTATGCAAAAACATGTATCACAATAAAAGTGAATAGTGCTATTAACTATTTATATATTCAAAATATTTGAATTGGTTATTCGGTTTAGTTGTTTAATATCTTTAATTTGAAATATTTAGTTCTATTATTTCTGTTTATTTTTTATTGGAGGAATATCAATGTATAGTTATTGGTCTCATATTTGCATAGCAACTGTATTAGTTGAGCTGGTGTTGCAAGGTGTCGTCACCCCAGGAAATTTTATGAGTGTGACTTACTTAGAATACCTTGGAATAGCTACGAAACAGCCTTGCTATATTAATAAAACATAGGTCCTCTGGTAATTTGATCATGAAAGCATGCGTTGCTGTGATTGTTATGAGAATAATTGTGAAGCAGTTATGGCGTCCTATTGTTGAGGATGATGTGTATTTTAATTGAAAGATGTGACGGGCGTCAGCTGACCGATCTCCGACCAATCAGCTGCAGGGCTAACGTCTATTCTCCACTTCATGGTTCAGCGATTTTCCAGCGAGGCCAAACACAGGTAAAGCTTGACATATTCTAACGTTGTTGTTGTCGACTCCGAAAAGGTTTAGTAGCATGCGCTCGCATGCAAAAATCTTTTAACAGCCAAAAATTCCACTTTATCTGACCAGTGGACTTTTCAACATTAATTTTTTATTCTTCGTCCAATATGTTCCAGTGCTCACAATGTCTATTAATTAATTTTCTGATAAATGTATACATTTTTCTCTTGCTTCTGATGCTATGAAGTTGCTATGACATACTTGAAGGTTGGTTTCGAACCGAAATGTGAATTCTGTTTAGTATTTGCATACATAGTGTTTGAACGTGCTGATCACAATTTACTCTTGCGGAAGGAATCATTTTGGTAACCTCCAAGTCCCTTCAATTAGCCATAGCGCTAATTATGAACAATTCCAGTCTTCATGATACATGATGATAATGATGATGATTGTGATGATTTAATGTTGTGTCTGGGATTTCAACTATACAACCATGCGGCTCAAGTTCTCTTTGCATGAGAGTTCTTTGTAATTCTGTATTTTTCTTGTTGCTGAAAACCTCTGTTACGTGTCACAGGTGCTGTGCTCAGTTACGTTCGATTCCCCGGATAGCGCTGCAAAAGTCGACGCTATTTCTGCAATAATGAGGTGTGTGAGCATTGCTCGAAGTTAGACAACTGTATACAAGTAACTATATACATGTAAATCAATTCTTGTAGAATTATTGTGCACATGTAAATGTATGGTGATAGGTTATATTATAATCTTTGTAAGGAGGGAGGTGATCTGTATAGAAGTCCAGTTGTGGAAAACTTCATTCGTCTCAATTCTAAATTCGTCTGATGTTTTTAAAATTGTCTCGGCGTACTTCGATATTTGAATATTTGGTAACTATAATTTGACGATTTTACTTTAACATTAAGATGTTTGTATCAAACTGTAAAAAATTAAAATATTTGCATTTACATCTCAAGATTTTTTCTAACCTCAAGAATAGTTTCTATATTTAAAAAACCTAAGAGTCTGTCATTATTGTGAAATTTATGAAGAATCTTTTTTATGTACTGCATTGGCTTGATCAGTTTAACATCAGTTCATCAAGAAGAAGTTTCAAAGTACAAACAAAAACAAACTGATACTTGTGCAAAAATTAATATAATTATGAATATAGAAATTAAGAAACGTATGCTTTGAATGGAAACTCTTGTTTGGAATTTCTTCTCCTGTGATTCACTGTTGAGTTGAAATGCACAGAAATATGACGAAATGTATGCCAATGTTGTCATGTTATATACTGTAAGTGTTGATATTATCAAGACAGAACATTCCATTGTGATGTACATTCTTAGTTGATTTCTTAGTGTATGTCACGATTTATTTGTGAGCATAATATTTTACGTTCCTGTTATTGGTCAGTTGTGTGCCGGTGACTTGTGACGATGTTTTGCATCATTGTCATTGGTCGGTTGAGTGGCAAGATCTAATTATATTTTCTGTTTATATTTCAGTGGTATCAAGGAGAAGAATTTCTTTTTACATTATGAGGTAATGTTACGTTTTTGTGGTGTTAAGTTAATTTTGGTATACAAATTAAAGTTTGACATTGCAATTATTAAGAAATTATTTTCTAGTTATACCTACTCTATTGACGGTCGTAATCGCTAAAATGTAAATGCAATATTTAAGCACATGACTGCTTAAATACTGCGTTAGAAAATGCATTAGAGTATGACATGATTTGCTAAGTAAATCATGTCATACTCTAATGGTACATTCAGTGTACAGTGTTCGAAGGTGTCACGTTTGATTTCTTGTCAGTGTTGACTTTAGTTGCATGATAGCCTGTCATGACTCTTAGGTCTCTTGATATCGAGTGGTAACTGATGGTGTTGTTGTCTGCAATACTAGTGGATACATATAACAGTAACACTGTTCCCTTTTGTAATGGTATCTTAGTGACGACTGATTGTGTTCGGTAGCAAACCTGGGCAAATTATTAACACTCCATTGCCTGTACGGGAAGGACCTTTGGCCGCCCACCCGTGCTCATGTGGCCTAGTCGGTCGGTGGTAAAAGTCATGCGTAGTAATACGTAAGACAAATAATCATCGCCAGGACCTGTCTTCGGACAGAGCGCTATCATCATCACCTTTGGTGAAGTGTTGGTGTTCTCTGAGAAGAATAACTACGATATTCCACTTATCACAGAACACAAACTAAATCTACATAGACAAGCACTCGTCTCACTGCTAATTTGCTGTTTGTGACCGAGTGCAAAATTGTTCTGTTGTTAGTTCCCACCGTATGCTACGAATGAGACTGGTAGGCCGGGATCGGTTGGAAGAAGGGAACTCGGACACGGTGAGTTGTGACAAATTCCTCCTTTTGCTTTGTGTACTTTTTGTCAAATGTTACTCAATTCCTTTTTTATATATAATATGTCACTGCTTTAGTCAGTGAAATTAATGAAAAGAATGTGTTAGTCACAATAATCAATAATATTGGGTCATAGTTTGTTTCCTTATTCTATGTTTTGTGGTTGTGAATCGTTTTGAAATGCAGTATTTAGTGATGTCAGTTGATATAATTTTTAGTATTTGAATATCGGTGATGTTTTTGATATTTTGCAATCATGATAGTTTGTTTGTTATTATCTTCTGAACTCATAATATTACAACAGGTACAAGGTGATCAAGTGTGATGTATCACAATTATAAAATTTTAACTAAATAGTGTGTTGATATTATGTTAGTCACAATAGCATACAAAATGATGAAAACTATGATGATTATGAATTAATGCAACAGTTTGATTATTGGATCATGAGCGATATGTAGTGTATAACAAAGTTGTCTTATTCTTACGATCTCTTATTGTTACTTTGTAGGAGCGCTTGCGGAGAAAGCTCTGCGGCCTGTTGTTCCCGTTGGATTTCCGTTTACGATTCGGCTCACGGCTGAAGTGCTAGAATCTAACGGTTGGTTACAGTACAGATCTATATATAGTCAGTATACCAGACTTTCATTCTGATCAGTTCACAACAGGCAGGAACAGCTATTTCAAGCCACCAAAGTTTTATTCACAAAATATTGTCTTTTCAAATAAATGTTTGAGATGATTATTCAGGGAAAAAAATAAGGTTTCAGGGTTGTGTAGCAGTGATACGCGGAGACTGCTACACCAAGTAAAAAG
>JAQFYQ010003275.1:0-10822 GCA_034694885.1 Buchholzia appendiculata
GTAAAATGTTCTCTAGGTCCTACCCTAACTCTAACCCCAACCAAAACCCGACTTATAACCCTAACCCCAACCCTAACAGTTTCCCATTAGTGCACTAAACTTGAGGATGACCAGAAACATATAAACAATATGCAAGTATACAAATACACAAAACACAATTAATAATTATTTCATGCTTCACTAAAATATCTGCTAAATAGCTGCATTTCTCCAATAGTTCTTTATAAATTTGGACGTTTTTCAACGAAAACAGATTTTAGGCGGTTCTCTTTAGTACACTGCGATTTGCATTGTGTGCTTTCTGGTTTAAATAAACGATGATGATGATGATGGTGATGACTGCATGAGAAAATTTCTACAGTGCGTGTTCAAACAATTTTTTAAGTATTAATTTACGAATTTAAAGCAGGCAAAATGTTCTACAAACCAAGCTCTAACCCTAACCAAAAACCCGAATTATAATAATAATATAATCCTAACCCAACTTTGCTTGCACATATTCAGTCGTAACATTTTCAGATATTCGGTATTGAATTTTAATATTTTAGATAATGATAAATGGTGTTAATAAAAAGAAAAACTCATAAAGGTACGAATCTAATCCAGACCACGCTGATGGTCTATTCCACACGTTAGTTAGACGCTAAATACAAATAATAAAATAGTAAAAAAATGTAAACAAATTTAAAATTCCGCGAAACATTTCTTAAAATAAACATTACGCTTCCGCTCATGCACTTCCGGAGATTTAAAAGTTAAAAGGAATAAATTTAACTATTTGTTTTTGTTTGACATGATTCATATTTAATTTACGAACTTAAATTTAAAAATGTATTATACAAAAGCAACTTAGATAAACTACACCATACATTTACTTGTAATTATGCAATTTAGCCCAAAAGACTACTGAGCTTGATTTAACGTGATTTAACATGATTTAACTTTCGGGACAAAAATTTAAAAACAAAGTAAAAAACAAACATTCTCTTTTATTTCAGGCCAAAATAATGGGGATAAACTCTAGACTATATATAAACCACCGACGATACCTTAAATATTGATCAAATTTATTTGTCATTATTATATGGGCCTAGACTAGTCAATAAAGTCAAAATAATGTCTGTAAGGCGATCATGGCACTGTGCGATTGGTGGGTGATGGCCCTGTGGTAGCCGGACTGTTCCAACATCATAGTACGTGTATATATCATAACGTTATTTTTTTTATTTAGAAGTACTTAGGCCCACTTTTAAGGCTACACTTATTTCAGCATCATTATCAGTACATGCTAATGTTTATTGTGTACTAACTACAGCTAGTATGTGGGTACGTATCACTTAAATTGTTTATTGTGTACTAACTACAGCTAATGTTAATGTTTACATGCTAATGTTTATTGTGTACTAACTACTGCTAGTATGTGGGTATCACTTAAATTGTGTACGTTGAAGATATGTTAGCATCATTTGTTAACACATTTAATTGTTTTATTGCTAGAGATATTTCTTTTTGTCTTATTTGTTAACCTTAAGCATGATATTAATTGCATCTTTAAGAGTAATTAGGAGGTGGCCATGAAGGATTTGGCCTGTGTTTATCAAACTCCCAAAAGTTAAATTAAAATAATATATACCGTACAGATAACTTCTTCATTTAACTTGGTCCATTCATCGATTGACAAATGAAAATTTTCTTAAGTTCGAACAACAACTTTCCTTGTATAACTTCAAGCCATTACCTCTTCGATTATCAGAGATCTTTGAGTTATGCAAATAAAAATTAAGTTGCACATACAAATGCATGAAGTTCATTAATGTACCATTACTGTCATATATATAGGCCTACTTAATGTGCATATAACAGTTAAACTCTAATTTGGTCAGACAATGTAGGAGTTATAGAACTATGGAATTTTATGGAATACAGTATAATGCGGTTTTGTGAAGAACTTGAATAAATCACTAAATAGAGTTTGCAAGCACCGATTTGTGTAATTTGTTATAACTTAATAAGATCAGATAACCAAGTGATTATTATATCAAATGATCAGCTTCTATAGTAAACAAAAGATACCTAAATTTCTGATCAGTTTTTAAAAGTTAATATGATGCAATTTTTCTAAATCTGATTCAATGACTCGCTAGATGGCGATGCTGCAAATATTCTGAATTGACTCAAATGGCTCGCTAGATGGCGACGCTGTAATTGTTCTAAATATGATTTAAATGACTCGCTAGATGGCGACACAGTAGTCATTTAAAATTTGCTTCAAATGACACGCTAGATGGCGATGCTATAATTATGCAACATTTGTTTCAAATGATTCGCTAGATGACGACACTATAATAATTCTACATTTGATTAAATCGACTGCCTTGCAAAAGTCAGAGAAGGATAAGTTGGAAGCATTTGAGATGTGGTTGTGGAGAATAGTGGAAAGAGTAAGCTGGCAAGACAGGAAAACTAAAAAAACAAGTGCTACATGATGTGGGAGAAGAAAGAAGTATGGTGCAAACAGTCGTAAAGAGAAGGAAAAATTGGATTGGACATGTGCTGAGGGGTGAGGGATTATTGAAAGATGTGATAGAAGGCAGAATTGAGGGGAGGAGAGGATCAGGAAGACTGAGACAGAGTATGCTTATGAACTGATGGAGGGCAAGGAAGGATCATATGAGCAAATGAAAAGGAAAGCGGAGGACCGTGAGTTGTGGATGAAATGGATACCAGGGACCTGCCTTCCGGTCTCACACCGGAAGAGCACTAATGATGATGATGATGATGAAATAACTTGAAACATGGGTATGTGGAATTATAGCATCCTTGCTTTGATGAATCGATGGTTATAGTGGGCATACTAATCTTGTATTTTCTTTATCGGATACAATATTTCTAATGGTAATATCTGCAGCAATCGACACTTAAGCATTTAGGTTCTGCCGTTTGGTGCGCACATTTAGTGCAGAGATTGAATATGCTGCACGTATTGACAAGATAACTGAAGAACAAGCGTTCACGAGTGGGATCACGCTGATGAAGGTTTGTGGCGAACGTTCCAATAAAATCCTTCGAATGAAATCTCTAATGAATCTGCAGGTCAGTATTGCCCGTCTGATATAAATGTACGTGTGTGTGTGATATTTCGTTCTTCGTTGATGTGACCTGATGAAATTTTCGTTTGTGATTCGCGTTTAAAGGCAAAAAATATTTCTAATTGTGCTCGTTTATCTATTCTCTACAGGAGCATGCATGTGAAATATCCTTTAAAATTTGAGCCACTGTTAAATGATATTTTTTTGACAAAATTGGTGAATAGGCTTTTTAGAAATAAATGCTTATGTAGTTATTGATTTGTCTCACAATACAGCTCATTCTGCAATTGACAAGGTTCATGTGTGTGGCACATTCTGAGTTAGCAAGCAATTGGAAATGAAATCATAATTTTAAAACCCAGATTGCAAAGGTGTTGTTCAACCAGATGAAGAAATTGAATTGAAGATGAATATCAGTGTGCAAGATACAAACTAGAGAGTGACATCGGGTTGGAAATAGCTCCCCATTACCGCCCCTCGTAGACTTTTCAACCCGTTACCACCCATCCCGCGGGACGGGTACAGGTTGGCTCTCTATTGCCGCTGTAAGACAGCGGAACGGCTCGCCATTGCCACAGTAAATGGAGAATTTGTCAATTTCTCTCCACATTACCACGTTAAAATGCAATTTACCGCAATACTTGGTTCTCGTACCAACGTTACTCTTTATTCTGTAACCCTACATCCGACGCCCAATAGAGGATATCATAAATTTAAAGCTATCTTACATCTTTATGTGTCTGTGTAATATATTTTATAACCCTTTTTTATCAATGTAATAATATCACAAATCAGTGAGATCTATGTGATAATACTGCGGTAAATCGCAATGTCTCGCCGTTACTGCGGTTAAACTGGAGCACGGTTCCCCATTACCACGGTAAATGGGGAAATTCTTAATTATGATCCCCATTACCGCTTTAATTACTGTAATACGGTAATTACCGCGGTAAACTTCACCGTGTCACTCTACTCCAGGCTACATTTGTCAGTGCTTCAGGAATGAGTTTATCGGTTGCAACCATATGCTGAACATTAAAAGAAGTATTATTTGCTAGAACTTGAAGTCAAGGTAATAGAGTGGAGCCAAGCATGCTATTGAATGCATGTAATGCATGCCAGAGATTGACAGTATGGAATGTTCAACTTGATTCTTCTTTATTTGTAATGCGCATCGATATCCCAAAATATAATATTTGGCAACAAAGTAGCAGTGGACTATGATGTTATTTTGCATGCATCTCATGAAGTGTCGGCAAGCTTTCAGATGCTTGCATGATGAAGCACGGACAAGAGTCGCTCGATGATGAACAAATGAGGGTGGTCGTGTTTAGGTTGATTGCGTTCCATTTCGATCATAAATTCATCTTTAGAGGAGATGATATGGAAGTGGAATACACTGGCCAGTTTCTTGTTAGTTTAGATTTTGTAGAACTACATTTCAGCACCACTGATGTAAAATTCTGTTTAAGAAGCCAATATATATGTGAAGAGAGTGCCCCTGAGCTCTGATAATGAGCTTGAGGGTAGTAAGAAAAGAGCGGGCCCGAGAAAGATGCTATAAGCAAATTAAGCATACATGAATTTATGATCTCAGTTTTGAGACAAACAAGACCATTTTTGTTGTCATTCCCAAAGGCATTTGTTGTTAAGCCCTATATGTGAAATGGTTTAGGTTAAGCAAATGTGGTTAAATCCCATATGTGAGAACGGGTGCAATTTGATGGGAAAGGCAAGATGGGGTGGAATAATCCTGTGTGGCATGCTATGGGGTGTAATGATATGATCTCAACTGTATTCATTCAGGGATTTTCAGTGGTTAAGCCTTTAGCTAGACAGTAAAGTAATAAGTATTTCAAAGGTTTGCTATGTAGCCGGCCGTTTATATGATGGTATACAATGTTACCAATAACTTCGATCAGTTTACATTCGGTATTGCGTTATTCCTAGTCTACAGCTAATCAGACCACATTTCATCACAATAATTTCCCATAGAAAACTTAATTTACTGGATAAATTTTAAGATGATTGATGTGATTGGTTATTGATTATGTTATTGATTAATTTGTTTTTGTTTTAGATTGTTAATATGATTGATTAATCAGAAATGACGACAATGACTGGGTTAAGGCGTGCCACATCCGGGATGTTGAAGATCAAAGAGTCTAAAGGGGGGGGAGTAGAGTGACTTGGATGCGGCCTGTGCAATCAACATCTAATTCTTCCTGACGAGGAAAAACTGACATAAAATGTTGAGGATGATTATGATGGATCAGACTTGAGAAGAGATTACCAGGAGATTATATACCTAGTACTAGCAGTGTTGTCTCCTCGTGTATCTAAAATGGCAGTGTAGTTTCACAGTCAAGCAAGTTGTTAGTCAACTCGAGGGGAATCGTCTTGATTAGCAACTCGTTTGAAATATAATTGGTATCACATCTCCTTTTGGATGTCGCCATCATCAGGTGTTAGATTAGGAGAGTTATAAGTAATGATAAGGTTTCAGGAAGAAGCAATGTGTGGTCCAGATAATGAAACGGGAGAAAGAATATACTAGTGTATACATATCATGTGCAGAGGATAAGTGACTGGAAACTGAAAAGATCAGAGAATACATCTTAAAGCTCTGTATGGACTCTGATACCACATAATTATGGATACTGAGACAGAGGTGGATGGCAGTGGATGGAAAAATGCCAGGCATTTTGACTTGGGGAGGCTTTGAATTTTAGTTTTGAGAGATGGGTATTGGCGGGTCTAAAATAATTTTGATGAACGGGGGGGGATTTTGTTTTGAGAGATGGGTATTGGCGGGTCTAAAATAATTTTGATGAACGGGGGGGGTGTAACGAAAAATCGTCGAGTGGGGGTCGTGACGAACCGAAAATTATTTTCCACATATCTTCTTCACAAGCAGGGGGTAGCGGCGGACTAAAAAAAATTTGAACATAAATATGGGCTTGGAGGCTTGACCCCCTAAACACCTCTTAAGCACCACATGGTTTTCACTCATCAAGAGTGTAGCAAGGCATAAAAAGACTTGATGGTGGAATGCTGCTGTGGCTAAGGCATTTACATTACAGTTGGCATCATTCAAGAATTGGACCTTAGGCTCATATTCAATGGTCGAACGACAAAGGTATTTGATAGCTGCAAACTTTGTTAAAAAGATTTGGCTGATGCATGTGCGACTAAAGGTGCTAGGAAGCAAAAGTTTGTAAGTAACCTCGACAGTGGGAAGCAAAAGGAGATTTTTTTCATTGTAGAAATATCCAGTATTTGCCGATTCAAAATGTGGTTGGAAAGAAACTGCCTGAAAGATGCTATCTAGTAGTCATATTGAAACTGATGGCTAGAAGATTCAGTTGTGTAGATCATCGGGCGACATAGTTTTAGTGAATATTTGGGTCCTATTTATATGCATTATGTGCCGTATGAAGTCAGCCATTCAATATGAGCACAGGCAGCCATATTTTTAACACTTCCTGGAAACCTGATCATTGGCAAGAAAGTGTAATATGCGATACGGTTTGAGACTCGCTGCATTCACACAAGTCACTATCGATCAGGCCCTTTCTTTTAAGACGGAACTTTCCCTGTTCTGTGCGAAAGCGGTTTAGCAATGATGACTGATGTCGAGGGATAACAAATTTATGTTTTTGACGTCTCGTATCGTACGTATAGGCATCAGGTTAATTGGTTTCAGTTTTTCCAATTTGGATTCTCAACGTCTCTTATCATACTTATAAACATCAAGTTAATTGGTTGCAGTTTTCTCTTTCTGATCATCTAATGAATCAAAATATATAAATACAATCAAGAGATTTGAGTCATTGAAAGATTGGCCCTCATTTTCATTTTGTGTACAGGTAATCTCGAAGTGGCAATCCTTTGTTTTAGTTTATATTTTGAAAAATATATAATCTGACCTAAATCTATTAACGTAACTACAATACTGATAAACCTGTTCAGTTTTTATCTTGTATTGTGCAGTTCGTCTTGTAAACCTGCGATATTTTTGTAAATGTAAACAAACTCTACAACGTTGATTAATTTTTTAATATTTCCAAGTGAAGACTTGAATTTGAATTAAAAATCATTTATTGAACGAGAATAGAAATTCAAGGATAACATTGAAATAAGAACAAAGGCTCATTCCTAATATTAATTAGAACTGAAAGAAATTGCCCTAGTGTTGTACTGGTTTAAAATTTCCTTTTGTTATGTTTCCTATAATTTGTTATGGTGCGATGATGTAAGTGATTTTCTACTGGTGCACCGGGCTAGGATTATTGTTATTATTATTTTTCTATGATGATGGTTATAATGTTTATTATTATTATTATTATTATTTAAAAATAATCTTTATTTTGTACAAAAGCCTGCAAATTGTTTGCATCGTCAAAATATAAATACATTAAAATAAATGGTTCACAGACTATACAAACAACTGTATAGCTACTAAATCAAATACTGAAGCGATTAGATAAATAATAGTATATTACAGTGAAGCAAAAAATGGCTCAGCAATTAGACTAAATTGTTTTTACATGGATCTCTGCACAGCAGACATTTTTATCAATATGTTGATAACGCTCACAAACTGTAATTCAGAATTAAATTGGAGAGTTCAGTGATAAATTATGTCAGAATGCAAATAAGGCCTCCCTCCACATATATTTGACTTTTTAAGTTGACCTATGTTTCTAGCATTAACTACAGTTATATTGGACACTTCCCTGCAGGGTTTAAAGTGGTTTGCAATAGGAAGCAGGGCCGTAACCAGGATTTCATTTGGGGGTTATTGATTTCCCAAAAGTTTGGACCACATTTTTTCAAACTTTTCATTTGGAGGAGTTTGAGCTTTGCCAAGCAAAATTATGAATTTTTTCACAAAACAAATTTTAAGAAAAAAAATCAGGATTTGAACCCCAAAACTCCCCTTAAATACGGCCATGGGATCAGGTCCATATATGACCAACTGGGTCTTATTTTGTAAATATACCAATACTTACCAGCCTGGTCACTGGATAAAAAATTGTATGATTACAGCCTCATTTAACAGTTCTGCAAGATGTTGCGAAGTTATTCTCCATCCGAAATATGTCAATTCTCTTTCTACAGCAACCTGCTTACTTTTTATCATTTTCTTTCCGATCTACGAGGTTTATAATACTACTTTTTCTCTCAGAATGCAGGAATGGTTTATAGCTCAGAATCAGAATGAGAGCCAGGATTGGAGCAGTGTGTTGATAGAAATAACTGTATACGGGAATGCTGAATTTGGAATTTCTGTATGTTAGCGTGCAACAATAATGAATCCGCATATGAAAAGAATATATATGTCCTTCAATATTATAGTTATTATTAATATTATTAACTTTATTTCTGCTAAGTTTAAAATCTATTTTATAGGTAATATTATCTTTATTAATGTAAAAAAAAATTGAATTATGCTATCATATAGCAATTACATATTAGTTGTTCAAATGAAATTGCATTAGTTTGCCGATAGACAGTTAAATAACTGACTTCATGTGCTAGTAGAATACTTTGTAATGAAGGTAAATGATTCCAGTGTATTGGTATACAAGTGTTAGGGTGGGTGACTTTATGAAAATCTAGACAGATTGGCATTTATAAACAGAGTAAATTTTAACTCTGCTTCCTACAAACACAATTTTTTACACTTCTTTTAGGCATCTTTGAAAATGTTATCTTGCAATAATTTATTGTTATGTTTATAAATGAAGCCCATTGAGAATATTTGTGTAATCTACAAACATTTCATTTTACTCTGTTGGTATTAATTGAAGGTTAAACTTCGTTCAACTGGCTGAAAGATTGATATCAAGACCCACAGTCGAGATCGATCTTACAACGGAAGCGAGACTTCAAATCACCGAAATCGATTGTCGTCTCCACTGAAGTTGTAAGTGTCGTTTAGCACGTTCTCAAATTGTAACTGACATGGAGTTGATTTGGGTTTCGTTTTGACATTATTGGTTCTGAAAGTTTTTTATATTTAGGTCTTTTTACAAATAACTGTATTATTGTTGCCAGAATGGTTGAGTGGACCTAGTCTGACGAAATTTGGAGGTTGAGCTTGATGCTTCTTGCTGAAGTGGACAGAGGAACACTTAGATGATACAATTTTAATAAAATACTTGTTGTAAAACACTTGATGCTTGCGACCTATTTTTCTGGGATTTCTATGAACTAAATTTTTATTAACTTTTTCACGTTTCTGAAATTGGACAAATGGTTCTCAAGCCCATTTATTTCATGCCCATTTAATGACATTTTTTATAGGCATGGCTTTTAATGTTACAGTTGTAATAGTAAACCCTTATGACCAGTTGTGTGGTCCTGATGACCAGTTTTGCTGGGTTTCTATTCAGGTTTTTCAAGATGACCATGGATAGACAATCGTGCGGCAGGCAGTGATTGATGGGATGCATTTTCTACAGACCAATACTAATCATCAGTGCAACTTAGTGTATGACCAAGCAGGTTTGTATATATAGTTTCAGTTGTGCTTATTGAACGTACATTCTAGTATCAATCTGCCCCAAAGATGAAAATGTCCATTATGACTCTGGCTGATGTTTTCAACTCTCCCACCTTGCGGTGTATGATCTGAATATGGACATGCTAGATATGCGTGCGGATCGAAGCACTTTCCATAAATGGGACAAATTCGATGCCAAGTACAATCATAATCATTGTCAATGATTTTACAACAGTTTTTTTCTTATCGGGATATGTGAGACTTAATATCCCTAAGGACGCGTTAGTGTTGGATTTATACGATCGCGTGCCCTTGCTGATGCCAATGTCAAAATGCCAAGCCATACTGGGAATGGGTGATTTCCCTTCCTCAAAGGAAGTTATTCTGCTCGTTGATTCGGTAGTAGCTGTAAGCACATGCTAACCCCCACCACCATGAAATAACCTAAGAGCAGATGGTAATGGTTTACACCCATGATATAGCTCTGATCAGACTACTGGTTCTTAGTCGCAAGGACCAGTAGTCTAATTGCCTTAGCAAGGCATTTTCTAAATGCCTTGCCTTGACCTTGGAAACAATGCCTTGGCCTTGAAAAATGCCTTGACTACATAACTTTAGTAGTCCTTGGCCTTGATTCCTTGCCTCAAGGCTGCCTTGAGTACCTTACCAATTGCCTTGATGAATTTACAAATGCCTTGCCTTGGAAAAAATCCCTTAGCCTTGAGAAAAATGCCTTGACTATATCACTGCTGATCAGAAGTTCAGTGTTTGATTTGAAGCATAAAGGCCAAGTTGAAGTTCCATGCTCCATTATGCACACACAGAAGTCGCTTCATGTTCAGATATTGGTGTAGACAGGTTTCTAAGTTAGGCTATGCCAAACATGTTCCTTACACTGGGCAACAAAATTTTGCAAATTTTTGACTTATATACATTTTTTGATGATTCTATATGAAATGAGACATGAGAAACTCAATTCTGAAGTCGGTTTTTCTGTACCTTCTACGGTTCGCTTGTAAAGTAAAAAATTTGAATATCAATGTTAAGCAGATAATATTTAACTATTAATCAGTTTTTGCTCAACAGCATCGTCCAAGTTGACAAATAGAGCAATAATTCACAAAAATTGTAATTATATTTATCTGATAAGTTAATAGATACAATTAGTACCACAATAGTTCTCAAAAATGCAAATTAGAACGGCATTTTAGCTTGTATTGAG
>JAQFYQ010003276.1:0-10822 GCA_034694885.1 Buchholzia appendiculata
TGCATATTATTGACCTTATCAAACCGTATTAATTATTGTCACTAACATTTGTGACGATTCACACTAATTATAATCTAAGTACCTTTTAATTGTGATTTCTCGCGTCTGGTCTCTTCAAGAGCTGCACGCGAGTCTGGACTGCAAGGTTGTGAACTGTGCACCAGAGCCAGATGTCACCACCATCAACCGCTCACGGTCCCACAGCCAGTCACTCACACAAACACAGACGTACACACACAAGTACACACACGTACACGCACACATACATACATACAAACACACGCAAACACATACGCATGCTGGTAAGCAGTGGTAACAGCTGGTCATCGCTCAGGATACACCATCTCTTCACCAAATAGTGGTTCCCACAGCAACTCGACTGCTTCTCACTAAAGTTATTTCTTTTTGGTTACTATTTCTCGCTAGTGAACCACCTCTCGTAACGTGCTCTCAGTACAGCCTGATTCCTGGCGACAGTTAGTGAACTCTCTTGGCATGCTCTATGCATTATGTGAACGCATGCTTTACAAGGTTTGTCAACTTATAAAAGCACGATGTTACAGTAGTCTAGTTTGATCTATTGAAGTTGTTTATTCAGGATAGTTCAAGTTAACCATGGTAAGTGATGTAACACAAAAGATAAATTGAAATGCAGCAGTATGCAGTAAGTTATCAATTGAGTAATACACTGTAGGCCTACTTAGCAATAAACGTTCTAAGTATTTTCTGGATCAGTGAAAGAAAAGTTTTGAGTAAACATGAAAAACAACAGAAGTCAGAAATGGATGGAAAAGTTAGAAGCCAAGGATCTATCCTAAGGCTTAATAATGATGATGTTGAAGTCACGTCATACTGGTTCAAGCTCAAATAGTGCTTTCCCTTTAAGAAATATAGGCCTAGGTGTAACTATATTGGTAACAAAACTAATATTTGGACTAAATGAGCACAGGCTCTAGCTGCCTGTCATGTCAGTTGTAAGTAGGCCATGCGGTAGAATTCGCTCGTTAATTCTCACAATGATATTTTTACACTTGCAAGCATCAATAAGTACGGGAATTTATCCTACTATTGTTATACTTCTGGTCACTACAGCGCATCAGAAGTCAAAATATTTCAATCATCGGACTTTTTAAGTACGTGTTATAGTTTACGTGTACGTGTTTGAGTAGACTGCGTTTCCTAAAGAAGAAACTCGCTTCGAACGCATCGGCCCAGGAAACTGTGTGTGCATTTCATAATAAATTATTATCGGATTTTAACGAAATTGCCCAACAATACGGCATTTCTATTACAGATTCAAGTAATCGGTTGAAGTACAAAATATGGAGTAATTTCAAAGACTCTATTTCTGCATTCGTTACTTGATGGCACTGTAGACTGTAGAGTATGTATTGTGTTTCGTGTATGTTTGCTTGCTTTCATTATATCTCATGTATGTTAAACTGTGAATTAATGTAAATATTATTACGAAGTTGAATTTTTGGAAAACCTTTTGGACTTTTGGCTCGATATAAAACATTGAGGTATTTGTTTATTTTTCACTCTACAAGTATACGAGACTATTATTGCTGTATATAGATAACATTTCTCGTTCTCGTTCCATGCACGTTCTTTGGATTATTTTTTATTTATTTATTGTGTCTTGCGTTTATTTTTTCTGGTTTAGTTATTCATTGCCTTTGATTGTACTGTCTTGATTCAAGTTGTATTAAAGATAATATATAGTTTCCAATTATTTAATTCAGCTTAATAAAAGTAGAATAATTTGTTTTGAAACTGTAAACTCGTGCCCCGCGCATTGCTATTACTATTATTCTATATTTCACAGCTTCGACTTCCATCAAAACGCAGACTCGTTTTAACGTAATTCGTCTGAAATAGTTCGACGAGTCATTGGATTGGACGCGCCGAGAGGTGTCCTCACTCTGCATCAATGGGTCAAAGGTACACAATCACTAGCATGAGGTCCTCTGCCTCTGATGTTAGAACAGTCTCTCATGGAAATGATGTCTCTTCCAAATCAACGCATCCTTCTGGCAGGACCGAAGTGAAGGACTCGGCAGAAGATCACGGAAAACACGGGAAAGGCAAGAGTGCTTCAGCGCATTCAGGTTCCGTATCACGGAAGGACGCCCCCTTGGCGCTCTTTATGGACCACCCCCACACTCAACTAGGCTCAGGCAAGGAAAGAACCAATGCTGCTTCGAGTCTCCTACAGGCTATTGATCAAGTTCAATCTTTTGATCAAGTTGACCACATTGATCAGTTGGATCAATCACCTCAAGGCTCAGTGAGACAGACTTGGGTCAGAGATGTCTCGCTCTGCAGCGTCTCGTTCTCTAAGAGATCCATCTGTCAGACCATCAGTTCAGGAGCTCTTGCCTCAAACCTATCTTCTCAACTCACATCTTCAGAACACTCTGAAGGGCTTGACCACTTGTTTACTGACCACTTAGTTAGTCAGCAATCATTGGGAGATCAATCAGTGCGTGATCAACCAACGCGTGATCAATCATTCCGTGATCAATCATTTCGTGATCAATCATTACGTGATCAATCATTGCGTGATCAATTATTGCATGATCAGTCGTTGAGAGATCAAACAGTTCTTGATCAAACAGTTCCTGATCGAACAGTTCTTGACCAAACAGTTCTTGACCAAACAGTTCTTGACCAAACAGCTCACGATGAATCATCCGCTGATGACTCATTATGTACTGAAGCAGTTCCTCGTGAACCGGACTTGAAGACAAACATTTCTGATCTGATTACGTCACTTAATCACGTGTCTTCGCCTGAAGAGAGTGACGTCACTCTCAATGACGTCACAGACAATGGATTGCAGAGCGCAGCAGAAAACAACAGCCAAGTCTCTCAGCACGAACAACGTAAGCAAAGACCTGTCGTCAACTCACAATCCTGCATCAAAGCGTGCTACAGGAAACGCTCAAAGTCCGGCTGTCCGGAAGAGAGTACTCCAGGTCTGAGTGGAGACAGTACTCCAGGTCGAGTTGGAGACAGTGTACAGGATGAGGACAATGCAGACAGAGGGATGGACGTGATATCAATAGTGCAGACTGGAGCTGGAGAGGGATCAATCCAAACACCAGCGAGAGTTGGACGCAAGCTGACGCCATTCGGTGGTAGAAAGTTTCCTCTGAGACAACAACAGCGTAGGACTTCGCGAGGAGGTTGTTCCGTGGCTGTCAAACAGCACAAGGCTTCGAGCAGTCACTCCGGAACGAGTTCATCATCTTCATCAAGTTCAGGGCGCAAAGGTACTGACAGTATACCTGAACTGACTGAGAAAGATGAGAATACACCTCAGTCAGATTCAAGCTCGACTGAGTTGAAAGAACTGAATGACGTCACTAGCCATGGCGCGGCTAGTGAGAACAAGACTAAAGATGAGTCATCAGCTTCTGCAAGGTCAATGTCGAACCTCGGTCTGAGGATCATTGAATCACTGAAACAGAGATTTGCGACCAATCAAAACGCTTCAAAACGCAAGACGGATTCTGATTCGCTGTCCCCGACGCCAGTTTCCTCTCACAGCCAATCACGTTGCTCGGAGAAATCTGAGCTGATGTGTGATCCAGAAGACAAGGAGCCACGCGAGTCCGATCTAGCAGCTTCGTCCACTAATACACCGACTTTGCAGTCCGGAAGTGAAGAGAAAATGGACGACCCACTTGGTGCTGAAGTAAAGCAGACAGCTGATGTACGTGATAACATTGACAATTCAAATGAGATCACCACTGATCCAAACAACTCTGATAAAAATAATTCTGATCCAAACAACTCTGATACAAACAGTCACTACGAAGAGAAGAAAAGTGGAGAGATATTTTCTCGCAACTCTTCTCCGACTGAACTGAACGCTCTTGCGCCTGTCATGGCGCCGACTGAACTGAACATGACGTCACAACCTGACGAGCTTCTCGCACAGAAGCAAGATGACCCTGGTCACGTGACATCACAATGTTGTTTGACAACACGGAGTCCAGAGTCTGATGATAGCGATGTGAGCCCATTGAGAACATCTCAAGATCCATGGAACCCCGCTCTTGAACCAGGACTTACGAGTTCAAATCCTGTACAGGACTCACCAGAATCTCAGAGCCAAAGCCCAGCATACCAGACACCAATAGAATGCAATGTTAGCTCCGAACTCAAGCCACATAGATGTGAGTCAGAGTCACTTACAACGCAAGTCACTGGCCCCTCCTCTTACACTGGCCACGCCTCTGAGACTAACCCCGCCTCAATCACTGGCCACGCCTCTGAGACTAACCCCGCCTCAATCACTGGCCACGCCTCTGAGACTAATCCCACCCCTGAGCCACCGTTAAAGGGCCTCCGTGAAAATCTGGAGAGACTGTTAAGACAGGAGCTGAACTCAAGAAATATTCGAGCAGCTGCTGCTGCTACTGAAGCTAATACAGCTGCTACTGAAGCTAATACAGGTGCTACTGAAGCTAATACAGCTGCTGCAGATTTAACCAATGCTACAGTCAGTGGATCCCTTGAATCTGAAGTAGCTGGTCCTGGAGACGACGATCTGGCCGTTAACAATGTGGATGCAGGATATAAAGTGACAAGGTCATCTTCGAAGCGTGAAGAGGGAAATTCTTCGTCGAGTCAATTGCAAGTAAGCACTCAATGTTCTACACTCATCAATATTGCTGCTAATTGGTGCCGAAATTTAATCAAAGTATTACATTTTCAATTCTGTTTAAATTATGATCAAAATATACAATTAATATTCGAATTTGATCCTCAGCATATGTTTGATGACAGTATGAACATATATCGGTACTGCAATAACTGAACTAAATAATTAAAATTTTGTTTAATTTCATAGCAATTTTTTAGTTAACTATCTGAATAACGCGGCTTCGCCAGGCCTCACCCTATTGATCCTCCAACCCCCACCCCTCCCCACTCCATCCCCGTCTTCGCGCAATTCATTTCCTTAGCGATGCACATATTATAGTTCGAAACGCTTTACTATCTGAATTAAGTACTTAGTATTGACAATGACAATGATGCTGTTGATAATGATCTGATTATGATGCAATACTAGCAGAGCCTTGGTCGTTGGTTGATTGACAGGCAGAACATGCAAGCAGAAATCTTTGTCAACCCCCTCAGCCAGGACCAATGCAGCCCACTGCCCTAGATCCTTCAGCTCTCTCTGAAGTGCGGCATGTCCCTCAAGGATCTCACTCCCGGATCTCAACGTCCACATTCTGCCCTGGACTCAACCAGAAGGACTCTTCAGGGAATGCCCACGCTTGCTCCGTGGGACGTGACGTCATAAGACTAGCACAGAGCGAGCAGGAACGTCCTAACGCGAAAGAGGGTGAGTCATCCCGTAGCTCAGATTAACTTATTCTACTCTTGCTTCGATTTGCGACCAGCATAGTTTATTTGTAATGAAAATTACTGCTGTTGTATCTGCAGTTGCAGTAACTGTTGTGCGCAAAATATTTACGATTTTCTAAGTAACATAAGTTTAACATAATCAAAATCAGATACGTTAAGAATAGAGTAATAATTGTCTTTATTCCCATAGACTTAGCTTAGCCTTGCCATTGTTGTCTTGAATTAATCCAAAGGAGGAATGACGCTGTTCGTATCTAATAGAGATACTTTATGACCGGTATTCGACAGTGATGTAGTCCTTGGCCTTGATGCCTTGCCTCAAGGCTGCTTCGAGGCACTTTACTGCCTTGCCTTGCCTTGCCCATTTTCCCAAATGCCTTGCCTTGCCTTGGAAAAAATGCCTTGAAAAAATGCATTGACCTCGCAAAATACTGCCTTGACTGAATAATTTTCTGCCTTGAATGCTGCCTTGCGCACTTTACTGCCTTGCTTTGCCTTGCCTTGACCAATTGTCCAAATGCCTTGCCTTGCATTGGCCTTGAAAATGAATGCCTTGACCTTGCCTTGGCCTTGAGAAAAATGCCTTGACTACATCATGATGATTACATCACATACAAAGTATACCTAAATTACTGCTAAAATGAAAAATCAATACAAAATTTGTCGTGCTTTGGTTAGATATCAGCCATGCCGAAAATAAATAGAAAGTATCCACGAGTACGTAGGCCTAATTACCGGAGGGACTTGTACATCAGTTTTGATTATAAGCTAGCGCCATCTTCAAATTACGACTCACCATTAAGATAAGATATGCAATGTCAAAATAACAAAGCCGATACATTCAGCCAATCTTTAGTCAACATCTTTTCCCGGTTGTGTAATCAGAGGTCAGGCTTGGTCAACTCTACAAAGCCATCGTAGCAATTAGAGGATGCAGATTAAAGCTTGTAACTCACAGATGGGGGATATGGATATTCATAGGTCTAGCGTCAAATTGTCAAGCTTTAGTACAATTTGAATGAAATTTGAATTAATGCGTAAATTAATAATTGCAATTTAGTGTATTTACAGTCATAGACAAAGCATTTTTATAAATAATAAATATTAGCTAATTTATTTTCCCATTTTCAAATTAGGTACCCTGGCGATAAACAACGTCTGGTAGCTACACGTAAAATGTATTTTGTTTGTTTATTTATTTATTTATGTTTATTTATGTATTTTATTTTATTTTATTGTATAAACTAACTATATGGTTACAACCACGTGACTGGTCTTGTTGTTATACTGGAACAATTGCTTGTCTGTTAATTTGTAACGCATTTCATCTGAATTGGTTTAATCGATAGGTCTTTTGTATTAATTCCGTAATTGGCTTGTTAATAAATAATTTAGTTCTCCTTTATTTTAGTACACTGCATGAGAAATGTTCAACGGGTAGGGATACGTGTTTCAAAAAATGAATGAATTGTTGAAAAGTTGTTAATTTAAGATTTTAAGGCTGGCAAACGTCTCTATAAGCCCAACCCTAATCGTAACTATAGTTCGAATTTTAACCCTAACTCCAACCGTAACGCTGATCATAACCCTAGCAGTCACCCATGCAGTGTACTAGAGTAATGGATAACCATTAATTTAGTCGTATTGACGTGAAAACAAACAAACATTTGTTTCTGTTTCGATGTCACAATTTTGTTAGCCGACTGTTCATTCAGTACGCCAACTGGGCGCCGATTCCCCCTGCAATAATCGGACCGTCCGGAATTATGGCTAAATTACTGTTTGTGTTTGTCGCATCAAACAATGACAATGCTCCGTAACCGAGAACCGCTAGCTAAGAAACTCAGA
The DNA here is from genome assembly GCA_034694885.1 of Buchholzia appendiculata. Taxonomy (NCBI): domain Eukaryota; kingdom Metazoa; phylum Annelida; class Clitellata; order Enchytraeida; family Enchytraeidae; genus Buchholzia; species Buchholzia appendiculata. The sequence continues at coordinate 7,237 of JAQFYQ010003276.1, forward strand.
ATAACAATAAAACTAGCGTTAATTCAGCTTAATTCACATTAATTTGCCTGTCCAGGGGTAGGGCTATAATTAGTATCGATTCAAAGTATTGTTTGGTTGAGTTCAGCTTTGAACAAGGTTATGATTAGCGGCTAAGTTAGGGTTGAATTTCATAGTCGGTGCAATTGGCTAGTCGGCGCAACGTGTCCAAGCAGCCGACGCAGTCGGTGTAAAAAATAGACATCCATTAAAAATGTGTGGAACTATTGCATAGCTGGAAAAGTGCCATTCCATTGCTATTACTGTCAGCTGTCTAAGAGTTGATTTGTGGATAGAATGCAGGATTTTCTTAGATACATTCATCTTATGGTAATTTGACTTTTTCTTTCTTGTGCGACCATTTACTAGCATGATGATTATGATGACGATGGCGATAACATTGATAAAAAGTATTTATATTATATATTGGCAATATTTGTAATTGATCGGTTTTGGCTTGCTCAGGCTAAACCAGAATAATGACTTTATACTTGTATGTCATGTATATTATGATACTGATCATGATTTATCTGTCTTATCTGTAGATGGCCCTAGACTGTTGTGAACTTTCTCCTAGATCGTAGCATGGGAAAAACTGATGCCGCTAACAATGCAAATGCTAACGATGATTCCGACAAACAGCGACTGATTCCGACACCGACGAACGCGAACGGTTCCTCGCAGGGCTTCGACCACGTCGCAGTGCAAGGCGAAGCGATGGAGCGCGGCGGCACTGCGAGGTTGTTACAGTTCCTGTGTAGACTGACCGTGACCGTACTGCTGCGTTTCTGGATGTTCTGTTCCAGCGCATCGCTCTTCCTACTTCTGGCATTCTGGTTCTACGGAGGACTCGTCACGCTTGCCTTACTCCATCTTGCTATCTTGGGTAGGTTTGTTCGAACAAGATAAAAGTATTATCTAGAAAGTGTTAGGTCTTAGTATACACCTTTATTGACTAGCATTTTAAAAATTATATTCATACTGGTGTGTGAAAAGTTAGTTGTAGCTGAGAACTGTTTTCTTGATGTATCATCATAGCTACAGCTATTATATATTAAGTAATTAATGTCATAATGTATCCGAAATTGTTGTCTTTTAGCTACATTTGTTTGAACACAGAATTTATTTTATTTTAGCAAGTAAGCAATTACCCTAATCATGTCTAGATAGTAATTTCATTAAGATTTAGTTTTATGCAAGTGTATCTTGATTCTTCTTTTCTGTTATTGAGAAGGTTGTTAGTAAGTCAAACCCGCCCACGTCCCATACTTGCAATCAGGTACATACTACTGATGGCAAGTATGTAGATACTGTATATCATAATTAGTTTATGTACATAATATTTATAATTCCTGATTTTTTGTACATGTCTCCTTTTAAATGAAATAGGCTATTTTCAGCATATCTGATTGTGGTTTATTTATCAGATGAAATCTTATCTTATAGTGTAGATATTAATGCTGAAAGTTTTCTCGTTGCAGGCCTTCTGTACAATGCTCAAGATCTCCTGCTCTATTACCCAGAGCAGCCGCCGCAAGCTCGGCTCTTTGTCGACTCGCCGGCTACCGTCGGCTTGCATCACGAGAATCTTACCGTGCGCACGCAAGACGGTGTACGGCTAAACATGTTCCTTATCAAACAACCACCGAACCTAATCGCCACGGCTCCTACATTTATCTATTTCCACGGCAACGCTGGCAATATCGGTCATAGGTAATGAACACTTTTTTTAGTATTTTACACATGAATTAATTGTATTCCTACTTTTATGTTTGATTCTAATTATTCAAAATATTGGTTGAGATGAGCTGATCGCTACAAAATGCTAAGATTGAAGATTTAGATCTTCGTATAATCTCATCAATAAATGTGTTTGCAACTGTAATGAGATTACCTAGGTTAGATTAATTAATTGATGCCTATTTTTTGCAATTTTGTGTGCCATCCACCACTAGCTCTGACAGATGGTGGTGCATGACTAGAGTCAGTATGTTGGATATTACTCTGAAATAGGTCCAGCGATTCGGCCATAATTTATAATGTTTTAAGTGAGATACGAATGGAACATTACCTGCAAGATGATTCTACTGGAATCCGCTCAGTGTGAATGTATGTCATCATGTGCGTTATGATCATGCACGACTCTAAGGTTCGTTAATCATGGACTTGATATGGAGTCTGTGATGTACGTTGTATTGTGTGCTTGTTTGTGTAGGTTAATGAGTGTGCTTGTGTGTGTAGGTTAATGAATGTGCTTGTGTGTGTAGGTTAATGAATGTGCTTGTGTGTGTAGGTTGATGAATGTGCAAGCGCTGTGTGCTTGTGTGTGTAGGTTGATGAATGTGCAAGCGCTGTGTGCGTGTGTGTAGGTTGATGAATGTGCAAGCGCTGTGCTTGTGTGTGTAGGTTGATGAATGTGCAAGCACTGTGCTTGTGTGTGTAGGTTAATGAATGTGCAAGCGCTGTGTACATACTGCCGGGTAAACGTCTTGCTGGTCGAGTACAGGGGATATGGTAAAAGTGAAGGCAGCCCGTCTGAATACGGTCGGTAGTTATAAAAGTTTATTGGTTATAGAATTTCTTTGACTAAAATCGCATTCGTTTTTGTGCAAAACAATTTATGATACTCTAGCGTTAATGATTATTGTTGTTTTATAAATATTTGTCATCATCATTGAATATTATTTGATTGCATAACAATTCATGTAAGATTATTATTAATACATATAATGTGAAAGCAGAGGATCATAGCACTTATAGAAATTTGTTTGTGAAACCAGTGATATTTTGTGATTTACTAGGGCTAGTATGCCAATGCTCTTGTATGATATGTTTCTTGAACATATATGATATAATTTTTTTAGTCAGAACATAAGAATACTGAGATTAAATGTTTTTTGATGTGTTAGGGCTATATTTAGACGGCCAGGCGACGCTCGACTACACAATCTCTTCATTGTGATGCTGTTTGTTGGTGTGTTAGTGCTGTATTTAGACGGCCAGGTTGTTTGTTGATGTGTTAGGGCTGTATTTAGACGGCCAGGCGGCGCTCGACTACACAATGTCTTAATTGTGATGCTGTTTGTTGGTGTGTTAGTGCTGTATTTAGACGGCCAAGCTGTTTGTTGATGTGTTAGTGCTGTATTTAGACGGCCAAGCTGTTTGTTGATGTGTTAGTGCTGTATTTAGACGGACAGGTTGTTTGTTGATTTTCAGGGCTGTATTTAGACGGCCAGGCGGCGCTCGACTACATAATCTCGCGGTCAGATATCAATCAGCAACTCCTCGTCGTCTTCGGCCGGTCACTAGGTGGCGCCGTTGCGATCCGAACGTGTAGTTTACCGTACTATGCCGGCCACATTGCCTGTCTGGTTGTCGAGAACACTTTCACATGTATACCGGAGATTGCACGGTCTATTTTTAACTTCCAAGTCTTGCAGTATCTGCCGGACTTCTGTCATAAGAATAAGGTATGTTAATTTTTTTGCAATTCTGTGAATTGCTTGAATAGATATTAATATGCCGTGTGATGTCGGATCATCATCATCATCATTAGTGCTCTGCCAGG
>JAQFYQ010003277.1:0-10821 GCA_034694885.1 Buchholzia appendiculata
TCATGACCTCAAACATAACCAACTTTAGAACTAAACGAAACATGTTTAACGGTAAAGATACAAATCCAAAAATGCATTGGACAAAAAAGCAAATAACTAACATAGTACGTACGGCAATAAAAAACACGTACATAACTGCAGTTACATTTCATCCAAAAAATAATCTTTAAAAAATAATCAAAAATGACAACCGAATTCCTGATTAACTTCGTTGCTCACACGTTGAAATGTTCTTTTTCAGAAAATACTTAATTATAAATTTAACCCCATATTCCTGACTAAAACTACGCGTTGCCATTGTACCATATATTTGGTATGAGCATGATCGACCGTATCCAGTGTAAAAAGTGGAGGGCACCGGTTTCACTCTTGAGGGAGGGGGAGCTACCTTCACAAGTGATCAGGGGTGAACAATTATAATTTGCATTCAAAGCTCAAATGAACGAGGGGACACCGGTAGATCTCGCGAGAATAAAGTTGCGTCTCATTTTATTTATTAGTCACGATGAGTACGAGGAGTCAAAAATTAGAATTTTCAATCATGTTGTAGCCGCAAATATATTTTGTATGTAAAGACTGAATATTCACGTGCGCCAATTGGATTGGGGCTGAACAATGTGACTGATATACGCTGTCAATTGCCGCAAAAATGCGACATTAAACCGACAAAAATATCGTGTTCAACTTGAATGAAATGTTTCCTTTTAGGATTTGTTAGTCGTATTACTGACAGCTCAAACACTTCTTAAGCATAAACTAATCTGTGACATGATAATCGCGCTCGGCTTGAGATGTTCCCAATGTCTCAGACTCTCAGGCTCGAATTACAAGTGAATCTCTTGATTTACATCAATGAGATCATTCACACTGCTAAAACAAAGCATAGCTAACAATATACACGTGCATAACTTAATATTAACTAATTTATAACTGTGATGCAAATTATGATTATAATGTGAGGTAAAGTAACATGGCAACATTTGGAAACATTTGTAAGTCTTTGAATTGGTAATATCCGAGTGGGAACTGGGAAAGTTTGCACTGAGCGAAAAATCAACAAATAAACAACAACAAACATAAAAAATCTATAAACTTCACTTGAATAGCATAACGTAACGCAAAGGAGTTGTATGGACGCAGACAAACTTTGCATTCTTGCTAACGACTAGGAAGCTTGTTACTATGATTGCCGAGAAAATCTAACGAAAGGTGACTGTATGAATTGCAGTTTTAATATGGTGACGCGTTGGCTTAAGATAATAATATTAATTGTTCGCAATGAAATTTATATAATATAATATTATTAAATATTATAATTTAAGTAATATAATACAATATTGGTCATCTTGCAGTTTAGTGCACTGATGGGAAACTGATAGGATTAAGCTAGGGTTAGGGTTGGGGTTAGGGTTATAAGTCGGGTTTTGGTTAGGGTTAGGGTAGGACCTAGAGAACATTTTACCATCATTAAATTCATCTGATTGTATCGGTTATTTAGTATTTTTGTATTAGACGTTTTGCTGCGCACTGTTTGATTTTTGCACCATAATGTATGTTGTTGTTTGCTGTTACAATAAAACTTGGAAAAAAATCCAAAATCCAAAACATTTTTTTCATGATTTTTTTTTGAACACGTACCCCTACCTGTTGATTTTTTCCCCATTATTGAGCTAAACTGCAGGATCACCACAATATTAGTAAACAACATACATACGTTTAGTTAACCATAATTGCTCCCTTCTCGCAATATTTGCCCAGGGTCCCATTAATTTTGTGGGACTGTTCACTGACCACGCCAAAGCATCATCGCAAGCCATGTTAATTACGATACTGAGTCATTTGCCTTGGTTCCAATCATCAAAATTGTGCCAGAGTGAATCTGAAGGGTACCAAATAATTGCATAACAGTTAAAGAATAACTGAAATGTACCAAAAGGGAACATAAGTAATGCGTGTAATGAGTTCTAAAGTGCCCAAAAATTGCCACAGAAATTCTTGGTCACCAATTTGCATGTGTTTAACGACCATTTTGCATTTATCGACGTTGTGAGATAGCATTGGAACCAATCGGTTATGTATTTATTGATTTCACTGAAATTCACAAACAGATGCATAAGGAAATGAACGCTCAAAGTCTTGCGTGCAAGGTTGTGCATTTTCTGGAACCTAATCCTTTCATTCTGTTTTTGTGTGCTTCATGCAGATGGCAGTACGCTATGTGAAAGCAGTCTATGAATTTCTTCCCACGACATCGAATGATTTGCCTCTTCTTGTCAATGACATCATTCAAGTTACGGGAAAGGCTGATGAGAATTGGCTAAAAGGAAAGTGTCGTGATAGATCAGGAAATTTTCCTATGAACTACGTTCGAGATATCAGCATTCCCAAAGTAAGCTGTGGAGAGCGAGTCTTTGCAGCAATAGGAACCTTTAATGGGGAAGAACCTGGAGATCTTAACTTTGTCAAAGGTACAATGCAAATACACATTAAAATGTATTTTATTTCATGCTCTAACTTACTCCGAATGTACATCTATCATATGCACACATTTTGTAGTTAGTTCTTCGTTATATGTCTCTTTCCTCGGAAGCTCTTCAGGTTTATGTGGCTCATATTTCTACTTGGTTTTTGTAGACAAACTGCAGAACTTTAATGGTAAATAAGTTAACTTTAGTGGTAAGTAAGTTAACTTTAATGGTAAGTAAGTTAGCTTTAATGATAAGTAAGCTAACTTTAATGGTAACTTTAATGGTAAATGAGTTTATTTTAATTGTAAATAAGTTAACTTTAATTGTAATAAGTTCTGTGCGTGAAGGCTTTGCAACAAATCTGTGATTTTCTGCTGTCTTGCATCTATGTTGCCTTGGTGTTCTCTTGCCTTGCAGCCTACATGCTTTCATACCTAAGTTGTCAACCTACATGTATCTAATGTCAGCATGCAATTGTTATTACTTCTTCAGTGGTTTGCTTTATTATTATGATATATTTATAGGAAAATAATATCTTTAACAACTAAAGAACACTAAAATGGTGAAAAATCTATATTGCTAGGCCTATGATCCCTTGACATGTGTAATTATAATTATAGTTATTTGGCATCATTGACTCTTAAGGATTTCCCAGTGGTGTTGGGCTTTACAGTTAGCATGTTCATCATGTGCTCGACAAGATAGGCGGGAAGACTCTTAGTGTCTGGAAGGGCATCCGGCTGTAAAAATATGCTTGATTGGGCTACGAATCAAAATGTAATATACTTTTGTTTCTGCAGAGTTCAATTACCGTGAGCATTCTTGTAAACAATTCCTTCCTAATTACTGTGGGATACATTTTGGTAGCGTCTTACGCTTTTTTATTAGCCATGGAACTAACTATAGACGAATCTAGTCTGGATCATATATAACGATGATAATGATAATTATGATGTAACTTTCTATTTATAATCTTTTTCTATCTATGTTATTATCTGTAATAGCAACTAAAATGATGTCGTTGTAGGTGACATCATTATTGGAACATCAGCTGTAGACGACAATTGGTGGAATGGCAGAATTGATAATCGGAAGGGTATTTTTCCTGTGACGCATGTGCAAGTTATTGCGCAGAGCGGCAGTGAAGTTGGCGATGAGGTCATCGCTGTAGTTCGAGCTATAAATAGCCTTTCTGCACAGCTGGAAGATGAGCTGAGCTTTTTGGTGGGCGACTGCATTCAGGTTGTGCGACTGCTTGGAGATGGATTTGCAATCGGGCGATGTGACGATCGTACCGGACAATTTCCTCTTTCATTCGTGGAAGTGATTAAAGGGAACATTTCTTCTAATCCGCCTTGCGATCGACCTTCGGCTAACTTTAATTGGTGGAAAGATACGACGTCAGCCGCCAGTTCGGCATCGAATTCACGTTCTGCTGCTTCTGCTTCGCCAGATATGGCGAGTAAGGAATCTCATATGTCGCGCGATTCAAATCCATTGAAGATTAGTTTTAGAAAAGGATGCTACAATACGGTAAATACTGAATCCCATGATTCATCGGTTACACCTTACGGTACGACACTTTTGCCTTTCTCTGCATCACATAATACTGAGCTGTCTTTCCGTGCAAATGAAATTCTCACGCTGATTCGACGTGTCGATGATTCGTGGGTTGAAGGCGAAATCGACGGAAAGCGTGGATTAGTTCCGCGCAACTACATCGATATAATCGTTGATTGTCAGCAAGATAATTCTACGAGAGAACTTGAAGCAAGAAATAATTTAACAAGCCAGTATTCTGCCGTTAGTCTTTCAGATACACACGAGGAATCGTACGCACGAATACTGTATGACTTTACGAGTCAGACTCCCGGAGACCTTGACCTCCGTGAAGGTGACACGGTGACGGTTCTACGTAGAATCGATGCAAACTGGCTGGAGGCCTGTCATGATGATGGTCGGGTTGGACTTTGTCCAGTGTCGTATGTTGAAGTTTTTGGCTGTGAGCCAGTGGATAATGCTTCAAAACAGGCAGCTCCAGGTGGTGGTGGTGGTGGTTCTAAAACATCTATTCCTTCTGTTCACAGTAGTCCGTCGCAATTGGGCAAGTCTCATTGCGGCAGAATCAAGCCGAACGTGAAGCCGAAGCCGCAAGTCTCTCCTAATAAGCCGTCCTTGAATGCTGGTAAATGCGCTGTGAGTCAGGAGTCTAAGGTGTCGATGACAAGGCAGGTAAACTTTGACAAGGGTCTGAGCTTGGACGAAACTGTACAGCATCAGCTTTCCTTGGCTGCAAAGAAGCAGAACAGTTTGCAGAGCGACGTCTCCCTGAAAGCGACGACTCGCAGCACTTCAGAATCTCCTAGGTGTTCTTTGCCTCGTGATGCCACCAACTACAGTAGTTTACCGCGACATAGCTCCCAGGCTGACTCCAGTAAAGAGTGCTCGGCTGCTGGCGTGGACTGGACTCTAGATCTAGACTGGCTGGCCAATCGGAGTTCTCCCATTATGTTGAATGCAAAATCAGAATCGTCCACTGCTTCGCCGATTCCAGTGAAAAAGAAACCGGCTCCACCAAGGCCGAGCGTTCCGGTACCCCCATCAGCGCAGTCCCGCGCCCACTGGCAGAAGTTTGAAGATGACCAGATGGTAGTACGATCAGTTGTGAAGCAGACAAAACAGACGAGGACTAACGGCAATCTCATGGACTTTAGTCCCGAGCAAGGTAGGTTACGACTTTCTGTTCATTGTTTTGAATTGTTAGGAAGAAGTTTTTAAATGACAAATTCAATTTTGATCTGATGTATTTGCTGTGATGTTTATTATGTTGTATGACACTCTCATCTAGGCTACTGATGAATTCTACGTATATTCAAGAGAAGGTAGAGAAGGTAGCTAAGTTAGGATTTGATGATCATTGCGGATCTGAGCTGTGGTAAAAGCCAAACTTATCAGAACTTTGGAAACGAATGGAAGCGAAGGCAGGTTGCTGCAATTTAATCCTCTCATGCAGTCGGTACGACCTTGAGAGATGTTGTGTCGGTCTTGACAATTTGCTGTAGAGTATTAGCAATGAGTTGGTTTCCGTTACACCTTCTGCAGAGGACTGACTAGCTATGAGTTGGTGTCAGGAGGATATTGCCTTGACAGTTTGATCGCTGTCGGATACTTTATTTCCGAGGACCCGTTCCATTTTTTTTTTGTTATGCCAGAAAATGATGATGATGATATAATATTCAAGGAACTGTTGGGTTTACAAATTTATATGAATATGAAAATTGTTTAAAACATGGTTTCCATAAGTTTGAATATTATCTGTATGTGGTTCGAGACTTAAGGCAGTGACAAAATGATTCGTGAATGGTACACTGCAAACCACATTTTGCTCAAAATCCCTTTAAAGGTGTCTCTGAATTTAGAAATGATGTGATTTCAGTTTAGAATATTTGTACATAATAAGTACTTTGTTTGAATGGATAAATTAACATGCCACAGTTCTATGTGGCTTGGTTCCTAGAATTTATGTTAAAATTTATTTTCATTTATTTTCAAGACTGAAGTTTGACCTTGTAATGTATTTTAAGATTTTACACGGGCTTGTTGACTTGAATAGAAACGATTTTTTCAATACTAGTAACTATACTTCTACTCGTGATCATCCACTGAAACTGGTCAAACCAAAAACTGCGTAATTAACTTGGAGCTGAATGCGTTCAACGCCAGATGTATCGATGCTTGGAATTATTTAAAAGCCGATGTTGTTCAAGCACATTCTGCAGCAAGTTTTAAGCGTAAATTATCATTTGTTGATTTATCAAAGTATTGTTGTATATTTGAGTAGTTAGCACAATTGACAATTTCGTATTTAGCGATTTCAGATTCTTCATTCTTGTTGCGTGTCTTTCTGTAATCTCGAACGTACAATCTGATCTGTAAGTTTGGTATTAACTGATTATTATTCATAGCGGTCCATTTTAGTGTGTCGTCACCTTTGTGGCCGTTTTGATCACACTATCTATGCTATGTACATTGTGCTTGCTTTCATGTATTGTGTTGATCAATAAACGATTAAATAAATAAATAAATTGTTGCACTTAATGAATAATCAATCGGCAGTCTTTTTGACAATTTGACGTCATATTATATAAAACTTGTGGTTCAAGTTTAAAGTTTTATTAACCACTGCTTAGAGTTTTTCTATCTATGGTTTTATGGATACGAAAATAGAAGAAATAAAATGGAAGAAAATAGAAGAAATGTCTTAAGAAAAACGTGTGGTACACACCATTTCAACATAACTTTACAAATTTGAGTTCCTGATTAGTGATTGATTTTTTAAGATCATATTTGGTAAGGTTTTATTGTGTGGGAACATTTCTTGTTTATTTTAGACTAGACTGTGTCATGATAAATTGGGTCAAATTCAATTGGCACTCGGAGGTGTGGGAAATGTCATAAAAACACTAATAAGTATTTACCGATCTTATGATCTATGTACTTGAGGTAACAATTTACCTGGTCCATGACTTGGGTTTATTACAAGATGATTCGAAATAAATAAGGTAATAAATGTAGTAATTGTGATTTTATTAAGTAGGCCTAAGTAGTGAGCAGTAAATTATATGTTTCTGAGTAAATACTTTCATAATTTTATAATGTGTGGTTGTAGAGATCTCTCACTTCAACTTATTGGTCATGATTGTAAAGCTGGGCAGCACTGTTTGCTTACTGCTCTCGTTGTTTTAACGTTAGTGTGGTACTGTGTGTACCAGTGTTAGTCTAGTACTGTGGTACCAGTGTTAGTCTAGTACTGTGTGTACCAGTGTTAGTCTAGTACTGTGTGTACCAGTGTTAGTCTAGTACTGTGTGTACCAGTGTTAGTCTGGTACTGTGTGTACCAGTGTTAGTCTGGTACTGTGTGTACCAGTGTTAGTCTAGTACTGTGTGTACCAGTGTTAGTCTAGTACTGTGTGTACCAGTGTTAGCTTAGTACTGTGTGTACCAGTGTTAGTCTGGTACTGTGTGTACCAGTGTTAGTCTGGTACTCTCTATTGGCTACATTTATGTTAATCTAATAGAATAGTGACAATACTTCCATCACTGTTGCTAAGCTAACTGTATGACGCCCATTGTTGTACCTTCAGATGGACTGTTTACTTCACATGTATTTATAAGTCTTGTGCACAGCTTATTGAATGTGTAGTAGGGCCTATTTGACTGTATGCTAATATCACTTCCTTTCAGGTTGTTATTGTTACTTTTTGTACTGTTTAATGAATGAAATGCAGTGGTGCTTGCAGCGTGGCATGACTACAATTATACCTGTCTGCACTTCTGTCTGAGTCGGTTGTTATAAATAAATAACCGGCAGCATATTTTGACATCGTTGATCAATTGATGATTGAGATTCTATCTTATCAAGTTATCAGTAAGATAGAATGAGTTTGTCAAATGTATTTCTCTCATTTTCATTGTCACGGTCTCAATGTGGCTTACACATATTTTTGTCACTCACTCTCTGCTGATGAATTATGCTGATTACTCAGTTTTTAAGATCTTTCTATGTAGCTCTACACAAGGCCAACAAGATCTTATTAAGTAGTTGTGCAGCTGATTGACATGCAGGCCTACTATTGCATATAGAAAACTCTGTATATTTACCTTCGATTGTTTAGGGTATGATTCTCTTGTGTATTAGATCTGTGTAGACAGGTGTTAATGGTTATTATTGCAGAGCTCTGATGAATTCTATAGAGACCGTAGTATTAGCAGCTCTGATGCTTTCCTTCAAGTGTTTGCTAGTTGTGTATGTATTTGTGTGAAGAATGAATTTTATAATTATCTAGTAAGTTGTGTTTGTAACTTCGAAGTTTCCTCTTACTGCTAAGATACCATATCCAGAAAGATTTTAACTACACATGTCTGGATGTACCACAGATAGGATTCTACCAAATACGAGTAAAATAATTGTGTATGTGCATGATAAAATAAATCTTTCATCGGATAATTTTTGGATAATTGAATCCATAATTTTAACCTAAAATTTCTAAAATATTATTTTGATGGTTATTTTGAGTGTCAAGTGAGTGTAGAAATCCTGAGGTTAGGCACTCTTTTTGTTTTTCAGTGTAAGGAGGCGGAGCTTCAATGGTTAGATAAAATCTTTCTAAAATGTTAGGGATAAATCGATGAATAAGGTGATAGTTGAGAACACTAATTTATTTAACGTGTGTCACCTTTTGACTGGGGTACCCTTAAATTGGTATTGATCTGCAACTTTGTCTAACTGCCTCTGATCAGTGTAGTGCCCTCTGAACATTGTCCAAGAGGGCAACACTCAATTGTTCAGAGGTTGATGACGTAACAGTAATGATTCACTGACATGTGAAACTAGGGAGATGTTATCTAGCAAGAGATAAGATAAATCGTTGTTTTGATGCATATGGTCAATGACTGTTATTGTATGTTGTGTAATCAAGTAGCAGCACTTGTGGGTACAGGGGACAGTGAATACTTTAGATGCATGTTTTTGACCGGTCGTTATTTTAGAACTGCAACGGTGATGATCGTGAAAGAAACTGACTGTGTTCCAGACGATAGCTTAACTTTAAATGAACACACTAAAAGAACGCACTTTACAGCCTGGATTAAAGCTATAATATAGCTATAATCCAGGCTGTAAAGTCTGTAGCTTTATCAAGACTGTAATCAAACTTAAGATTTGAATTTGTCATAGATTTGCTGAAATTTGCTTTAGAGGAAGCAAAGTTTGTAAAGTGGATCCAATTTTGATGTCAAATAAATAAATGCTAAATAAGAATTGTTAGTTAATGACTTCGTGAAGCTCTGTATGGACTCTTTTGTGGTACTGTAGGTATACTGTAGAATGCTAACTACTTAACTCCTTTCTTGCTTGATCTTACATAGACATAATATTTATGATAGAGTTAAACATTTGAGTGCAATTTCTTTAGAATCTTTTTAAATTTTTCTATGAATATTGCATTTATTATTTGATGTCAAGTTTAATTGCTTAATGATGTTGAGATTTGTGGCTGAAAATTGAAGATGTGAGAATGCTATGAAGTTTTTGGCGCACACTGTTTCTATCGCTGTTGCATTAGCGGCCAATAAGGCGGCTTCTATGGATAAGACAAGTGGCAGATTTGTCTTTTATCTGTCAGTGTTGGCGTGATAAGGTCAAGTAGACAGTGTGTGGCATAACGTTGTCACCAATTGCAGCAGTGCTGTTAGCTATTCAGTATCTCTTCAGTTCATGTGCTCTTCTGCAGAGTGATTTTTATTATACAAATAATGTGTCAACTATTGCTATTTATTTGAGACAGTCGATTTTCAGATGGTGTAAAATAAGTTACTTATTTAATATGTTTGGACCGAAAACAGGTAAATATTGTAAGGTGTTATGCACGACAACGATGCCTGCTTATAAATGCTAACCTACTGTATATAGAAGCTTTGATATATTTAATAACAATGAGGTGTTATACCAATGAATGCAATAGGCATTGAGCGGACAGAAAAGCTAAAATGACTTTATGCAGTGGAATTATAGTGAGGACAAGATTTATGCCACCCTGGGCTAATATGTGAACTCTATTCCATGTAAAATTATAGAGCCCCCACGAAGCATGTTGGTCCACACAAAAGCTAGTAAGCAGTCATTGAAGATGTTCTTAATAAATGGTGAATTTAACTTCACTTAAGTGTCCATTTGAAGCCTATCTGTTTCCCTGCCCGCTTGTTACAAAGTTTAAATGAAGCAACCATTCAAAATGTTCAGCTACATGTATTTGAAAGAAACGGACCTGGGACCAGGTCGCGATCATAGTTTCCTCTAATCTGAATTGAGTATTGATTATATCTGTTTTAAGTAAAAAATACTTAATACATTTTGAGTGTCAATCTAAGTAATCATCTAAAAGTTTGCAAACATTTGTGTAGCGGGGCCTAATTAAATTTCGTAATAAATTGGGCGTTGATAAATTTGTCTGATGGTTAAACTGCATTCAATTATACCTAAATGTATATTTTATCTGACTGGTTTTTCTGCCGTCTTTCAGTTAATCATCAAACTGAAACTGTGAGCGAAGAATCTGTATACGAGCAGCTGAATGATGCGAGGGAAGGCGGCAGCACAGAGCAACCACGCGCCAGCAGCGCTCAGTCTCTCCAGACATCCGAAGAGTCAAGGTCAAAGAGACGAGACACCCGACTGAAGGTCATCAATGAACTGCTCAAGACTGAGGTGGATTACGTGAATGGTTTGGATATGTGCTTGAAAGCTTTCTCGTCCACGAGTGGCCGGTGTCCTCCTTCTCTCGATGTCGAGGCG